>PVIW01013936.1:0-25359 GCA_004026585.1 Noctilio leporinus | reverse complement strand
TGTTTCATTTTGTGTTCTTTCTGGGGATTCTTCCTTTCCTTTTGGTGATGGACTGATTCTTTTTTTCCCCATTTTGGGTGTCTGTTCTTGCTTGCTCTTTATTTATTTATTTATTTTTGTTCTTTCCTTGGGTTAACCTGCTTTGCTTCCTTGCCTTAGTTGAGCACCCTTCTGTGATAGGAGATTTGTGGAGTTCAGTATTGCCGTCTCCCAGATTTTCTCCACTTGCTGTTCTTGGTGTGTCCTTTATTTGGGCTGTCTGGTTGTATTCTGGGCCTGTGGGCTTTTAGCAGAAACAAAAACAAAAAAAACAAAACACAAAAACAAAACAAACAAAAAAACCGAAAGCAAAGTACCAAACTAAACCAAACAAACAAACAAAAAAATTGCAAAAGGAAAGAAGAAATAAAAATGATAAGAATAATAAGAAGAAAGGGTTTAGATGGCTGTTCACCTTTAATAATCCCTGACTGGTCCAGATGGAGCCTGGACCTGAGGGCTTTTAGCAGAGGGAAAAAAAAAAAAAAAAAGAAAGAGAGAAAGAAAAAAAGGGAGAAAGTCACAAGAGAAAGAGTAATCAATATTAATGAAGAAAAGGTTTAGGTGTCTGTTCACCCTTTATGGTCTCTGTTTGGTCCAGGTGGAGCCAGGACCAGTGGGTTTTATCATGGGGAAAAGAAAGGAGAAAGAAAGAAAAAAATAAAAAAATAAAAAAAGGAGGGGGGGAGAAAGTCACAAGACAAAGAGAAATCAATATTAATAAAAAAAAAAAAAAAAAAGAGGAAGGAAGAAAAGAATAAAGAAAGGGTTTAGAAAGTATTCCTCCCTGGGGAAGGGAGGAATACTTAGATTGAGGACTGGGAATGCGTTATAGCCACAGAATGAGTAGACTTTAATTCGAGATTAGGGGGAGGGTTTTGGGTATTTAGGTGGATTGAGGTATGGGGGGGATTAAGAATATGTGAAAAGTAACTTTTTCAAAGGATATGTTGGGGATTAATAGTTCATATTGCTCTCGGTATAACTCAGGTGCTTGAGATTGGCAGCAATCCCTTTCCTGAGGCTGCCTCTTTTTCTTGGTCAGGACTTTACAGTCTATAGTCTATATCCTAGCTGGTCTTGGCACGTGGCAGGGCCTCTGATTGTCACAGTAGGGCTGATTCTGAGTGTCTGCCCCCAGGTAGGCTGGGCCTTACGCAGCCTGGCTGGGTTTTAGGGCTGCCGGTGTTCTGGAGCCCGCAGGGTGTCCCCTCCTACTCCTGGTGGAGGTTCCTGCCTGTGAGGAGCACCCAGCACCCATGCAGGGCAGCCCGCAACTTCGCTGGTCCCTGTGACGACTGGCCCCGCCCCCGCAGTTCCGGGAGGAGGCCGCCCCTGTCTGTCAATGCTGTCCGGGGTCCGCCTACACTGTCCTACCCTTCCAGGGCGGGCACCCCTCCTCCAAGCCAACCAGCTCTCCCCGGAGCCCTTTAAGCGGCCTCTGTGATCAGCCCCTCCCAGGCGTGGGCTGTGTGGCCCTTGTCTCTGGCAATGGCGGGTCAGTTACCCCCACTACTAGTTCCCGGCTTGCTGGCTCACCGCTTGGAGTTTCCCGCGGAGCCTGGGGGCCTGTGTGGTTGCGCAGGGGCTTCTAGCTGCTGTTTCCCTGGTGGCCCAGCAGCACTGTTTTCGGCCCTCTTGCCGCCTCGGCCGGTGCATTTCCTGCTCCCCGGCTCCGGCTTCCGTAGGACTCTTCTCCTCCACCTCTAGCCTCGCGAGGAGCCTCCTCTCCCCGTTGCCGGAGTGAGTCTCTCACACAGTCCCTCCCCTGCAAGAGTTCAATTCCGCGTTCCCTACGGCGTTTGCCCTCGCTGCCCGCACTTCTCTGTTGAGACTTCCAGTCGCCAGGGAGCCCCGAGCTGGCTTCAGTCAAATGTGCCCCTCTGGGCAGAGCCACCGCTGCCCAGAGCTGACCTTGGCCAGCAGGCAGGTCGGTCGGGAATGCCTCACCGACTGTCCTGCTGGCCTTCTCTGCCTCTGGGCTGTGCTCCCCTGTGTCCAGATGCTGCCTGCTCCAATTCCTAGGGTCCTGAAGACTATTCTCAAATTTAAAATAAAATATTTTATTTATTATTTTTATTTATTTATTTATTATTTTTAGAGAGAGGGGAAGGGAGAGAGGCAGAGAAGGAGAGAGACATCAATGTATGGTTGCCTTTTACCTCCTCCAGCTACAGAGCTGGCTGGAGACCTGGCTTGCAACCTGGTTATGTGCCCTGATTGGGAATTGAACCAGTGATTTGGGTTCACAGACCAGCACTTTATCTACTGTGCCACAAGCCAGGGCTATTCTTAAATTTTGTTTAAACATTTTTGTAAAAATCTCCCCTCAAATCCTTTTGTAAAGCTGTTACATATAGAGCTCAGGGTTAATACCAGTTAGTTTGGTATCAAAAACCATAGCAATTCCTCAGGACTGGCATAATACATCAACTTCCAAATAAGAGATTTTTAAACTCATCTTTAATCATTTTTCTGATGAGTTTTTCTTCCCCTCATATAACCGAAGTAAAAAGGAAAAAACATTAATGAAACTATAAAATAATATTTTTAAATAAAAATAATGTTTTTATATGATTACATGGAAGTGATTTTTCTTTTTACTCTAAAATATATGGGAAATATCTGATTTCCATTAATTTATCAGCTCAAACCTGATAGTAATATATTATTCAAAATTAAAATATTGTACAGGTGTTTGTTTTCTATTTTTACCTTATGGATTACCTCAGATATTCTCAAGCTGACAGTATGGATTCAACAATATTTATGTATGGATTAGATCTATTTCCAGAAAGAAACACACACAAGTACACACAGGTTCCTGCTCTGCTTAGGCTGCCCATTTGGAGGTTGATCTCCACCACATATGGGCATTTTTATCTATATATCCTTGAACCATTTCAAAGAATTTTCAAATTAGTTGTTAAGGTTTATTGCTGAATATAACATATAGCTCACATTTAGAGTTTATAGTTTTAACTTTGGCAAACAACAATTTTTTTAGTCCACAGGAAGATAAAATCTTCATGTATCTTCCTGTACAGATCTTAGAAACATGGAGCTATGGTCATGGAGGCATATCAGTTGTTTCTATTGCCCTTATATCTAGCATTGAGTACCTAAGGCACTATATCCCATTAATCAGTTCTAATTTATATATAGACATAGAAACTTGACCTTGCCAAAAATTAATGTCCTAGTTTTCCTTAATGAGTCCTCTGGATTTCCTTTGATAATATCTCTTAGTTACTTATCACCTTTTTTTTTTTAATATTATCTACTCCTTCGCCTCAATCTGAGATGAGTGTTGAAAAGAAGTCTCTTTTCACCTTAGTATATCTAACACTGACTGCTCTAATATTTCACATAGTGGAACCCTGGAGAGTATTTGGAGACAGAATCCTTCAGCATGAAGGTTTGGTATCCCTAGAATAAATAGTGGCAGTAGTGGGATAACTCCAGTGAAGTTAATCTTATTTCTTTTTTGTAAGAGAATATAATTTATTTACTTAAAATATTTTAATTGATCATTTATGAGTACTAGTCTTAAATAGAATCACTAAATATAACTGGTAGGGAATAAATACAATCAAATCCAAGCAGTAACGGGAGGCATGTGTTATTCTATAGCAAATGTTTTTATTTTAATAAAAATGTAAAACAATAAACCCTTCCAAAACCTTAAGGTATTCACAGGTTGCCTCTCTGTTTCATGCTTCTTCCTGTTCCTCCTATGAATTACAACAAGGCAATTTTTTGCTTATGGGCTGTAGTGTTGGTGCTGCTTGTAATGGCAATTTACATTTGCTTTTCTTTTTCATGACTAGAGAGAGGAAATGAGCTCTTTGTGAAGCATACCAAGGATATGAACAATTTAGGCTGACATGATTTAATTTTCCTTTCCAACAAAAAATAAATGGACAAGGAAACTGAGTCGGGATTACATCTAATGCAAGAATTAAAACAAGCCTACAACATCAATCCTGTGCTTGAACTACTCCTGTAATATATGTTGATGGTCCCAATGGACAGATGAAGGCCACCCAATTCCAGGATCAACTCTATTCATGGTCTTAATGATTTTTATCATTTTTGTTGTAATTAAAACTGAGTTGTGATCATTGGAATGGAATTGTCTTGATTGGTAATTATATCACAAGCTAAAATGATCAGATTCACCACATCTAGCAGCCATTTGGTAAGTGATCATTATCACTTACAGTATAAACTTACTAAATGCTCTTTGAGTAAATAGTTATAGCCTCAGAGATAGCTAAGAGAGGCCCACTTTCATAGAGAAAAGAAAAAAAGTAATTTACCTACTGACTTTTTTTCCAGGTTTTACAAAAAGTCAAGGGCAGGTTTCCTGGCATTTATAGGAAGCATCCCCCCCACCAAACAGTACTGAATGTTCTTTATCTGAAAGCAGCAAAGAGGACAGCTCCTTCTTTATCAGTTTCTTGCTTCCTGATTTTGCTGTTTTTAAAGCAGGAAGGAAGTAACTGCCCAGAATCCAGTCTGATGGACTTTTGAAAAAATAAGTCTCTCTTGTTTCTTTGAATGAAAGTGATATTCCTTGGCTTGCTGACAGATGATTTTATTTGGCCTTGTACTTAACACCAATGAAATGGTTCACCCATATCTTCTAGTATGCTTATATCATATCTGTGTGTGTGTATACCTGGGTATATTTTCAGATCATAGTAATTAATATATTTTTGGAATACTAGTCCTTAAAATGATTTCCAAACATTACACAAGTCTTCCAGCAGTTCCTTTCTTAAAGATCTATAATTATATTTATAAGCTCTAGAAAATCCTAAAGAAGATAGACATTTGAACTTGGCTTGACCCATAATTTCTTCAACTTTTCATTTGACCATGAAGTCTTTTTTTTTTTTTTTTTCTTCAGGTAATGATTAATAATATCTTAACTCTGTAAACATATTTAGGAAGTTATGAATTAATGATTTTTCTGAAGGATTTGGATGGCTACAATATGTAGCCGAATGTACAGAGGTGTACAGAGAAAGGTGATAATGCAGGTTGATGCATTTCAAAGTTTCTACAGGTTTCTTTAAGCTTAGTTTAGTCAATTTCACTTTTCTAAGTCCTGATCTGCTGAAGCCACCCAACTCCATAAAATTCTTTCTATGCAAATAGTTGCTGATAAAAAGGCCTACTTAATTTTTTTTTTTTTTTAACTTAACTGGAATGTTTCTTTTCCTAAAGTAAATTGCTTAGCCAATTCTTTTAGGTGAACCAATAAAGTTACTCCCAGTTTCTTCTACCATTTTTTATCATTTGATACTTGGTGAAATTGGGACCCAAAATGTATAGTTGTATTTTTCTACAAACATACACTCATTCCATCAAAAATATATAAATACATAAAGAAAGAAACAAAGAAAGAAGGAAAGAAAAAGAAAAATATTTATGTAAGTATCTATGAATTCCAGTCCTTGGTGGTGTTTTTAAATGTCAACAATAAACATTTAACACAATAAATCTTTTGATACTTTAAATTACCCAGCGAATAGAAATTTGGGGCACTTTGATTAAAGCTAAGGGGAAAAGTTCTGAATTTCTTTGATCTTCGTCTTTTTTGGGGGTATGAGGGGAGACTAGAGGAAGGAAAAGGGTTATTAATTAAATTTTGTAAAACACACTTTATTTGATTAATGTTTTAGAGCTAAATTTAAGTTAGGACCCAGTATGTTAGATAATTAAGTGCTTACCTGGATTATTACCAGAATATCCTGATAGGAAATTAATTAACCTATAGCTACCTATGATCCACCTTTCCTCCATCTGCCCCCATCTTATTAGTATAACTGATTTTTTTAAAATACATAACTATGACTTCAAGAAACAACACACACACACCAATGAATTGGTTTATTGGGGTGAGGCTGAAATCTTATGCTTGAAGTGAAACCAGAGATATCTTTTCCACATGTGTGGCTTTCTGACTTAAGTAACAGAGAACATGACACAGCAATGATTTAGAGTAGTTTGAATTAAATCAAATGGCACAGTCTGGTGTGATGTAGAGAATAAAATTCTCTTTTCACCCCCTTATTTATCATTTTAGCTAAAACATTATCTGGAGAGGATAATTGTTTTCTTAGATAATATTGCCTTTAAAATTTATTTTTTAGTGTAGAAATGTTTTAGCACACAAAAGTAGAGAATAGCATAATAAGCTATACTAATCAATTAACTGAACAGTTTTCAACATTTTGCTCATCTTCTCTTGATTCCTCCTCTTTTCTGTTAAGTGTTTCAAAGCAAATCCAAGAAATTATGTCACTGCTCAGCATGCATCTCTAACTGATAAGGCTTTATATTTCATAACAAGCATGCCATTAGTCTGACAAAACTGAAAGTAATTCCTTTTTTTTTTTTTTGAAAGTAATTCCTTAATATAACGTAATACTAAGTCTACATAAGTATCCTCTATTATCATCCCAATTTTTACCCAGACCTAACTCTAGGTCATCTCCAGCCTTTTAGGGCTCTCACTTCTAAGAATGAGTAGATCAATAAAAGAAACAAGTAGGGAAGCATCTTTTCTCTTTTTTCAGTCTAAAATACCAACTTAAATTCCAACTTTCTTTAATTCTGAAGTTTGCTGTCATTACTTAGGGCAGTGTTGTAATATCCAAGAAGTAAGCAAGGCCAAGCTATTTGGGTAATAAATCAGAGATTAGAGTCTAGAATTCATTCTGTCTAGAGTGTCCTTCCCAAGCCCTCTGGGAGACCCATGGGCAGGAAGTAGACTTAGTTTTAAAAGCAGGATTTTCTCATAGAAAGTTACTTGTTTTCTTTTCATTAAGAAATGTCTTTTTTACATTCTCAAGTAATCTGTAGTAATCTTAGTTGTAGTGGGTCACTAGTTTATGCCTTCAACAAACCAGAATTAATACCAACTGTGCACAAAGCATTTGTGCTAATAAGGAAAATACAAGCTATAAAGCAAAAAGCACTGTACAGATAATACAACAAGCCTTAAAAGACTTCTGTAATTTATAAACAACTGAAGAAAAAGAAAGGCCATTTTGGGTGGAGGAAAGAGTGAGCCAAAGCACAAAGGTAGGAAGTGCAAAACATGATGAATAATAAGTCTGGTGAACATGACACACTTCAGGCCAAACATCATGAAATACCATGACTAGCCATGCAGCTAGGTGTAGATATTACATAATCACCCATTAAGCAGAGATTCCAGTAACTTCTGTCAGCCATTGCTGCCGGGAAATACTGATGGGGTGGCATGTTTAGAATGTCAAGATAATCATTGTTAATAAGTGACTAACCAAAAAAGTAACCCATGTTAGATGAATCCAGTACAATGTGATATAATAACTAATCCAACTAGATAATATTTTACCTTTAAATCCAACCTAGTGGTTAAGTCAGTAGGCAAGCAGTGATACCATTTTATTGGAGAAAAATTTTTTACAACTTGGCTTGAGAAGTTCAGGCTCTATTAAGTGAAGCTTCTTGCTACCAAGGAGCTTGGTCTCCTTTAGATGGTCCATATGGCAACCTCATAAGGGGCTTTGTCATTGTTGCTGCTGTTGTTGTTTATTGCTGTTTTTGCTTTCTTTCAAAAGGCAAAACTCTAAAACTATGTCACTAACATAGAAATATCAAAATCTTCTTGAGCCCAACTCAAGGTTACAATTGTTATCTTTTAGCTAAAGGATACATTCGACATTACTGATTTGGGTTTGCTTTGCTCTATTCAGTACTGAACTGAAATATCCTGGATCAGAAAGTGACTTTATGTCAGACTAGGTCAATGGCCTAGTCTAGGCCATGTGCTTTATGGGGCCTAAGAATAAGATGCCAAAACATTAGCTATAAATGCGATGTTATCTAAAATGTATTGTTGTTTATTATGTACATGACACTATATCAGGTGTGTATCATAAGCCTTATTAGATTTAATTTTTGTAACAATTCTATAATGAGGGTTATTATAATTTTCTCCATTTCAGAGATGAGGAAACTGGGACTTAGAGAAGATTACTAATCCACACCAGGTCACGTAGCTAATAAGTGGTAGGGCTGGTTTTTGAGCCCTGATGGACTGTTCTGGTAAGGCTATAGGCATCTGAGCAAAAATGGAGGTCTGTGTGTTGCCATGGAGAGTGGGTAAAACCTTTTACAACAGCATGGATAAAATTGTAGAGTGTCATGCTTAGTGAAATAAATCAGGCAGCAAAAGACAAATACCATATGATCTCATCTAACATGGAAACCTAATGAACAAAACAAATAAACAAAATAGAACCAGAGGTATGGAAACAAGGAACAAACTGAGTTACGAGAGGGGAGGACAGAAGGGAAGAAGGGGGAAAGAAAGGGAAGGGTATAATCAAGGAACTAGTATAAATGACCCACAGACATGGACAACAGAGGGTGTGGGTGGGGCAGGGGAGAGGAATGGGGGGAAATTGTGGACAACTGTAACAGAACAACAATAAGTAAAAGTAAGTAAATAAAAGAAAAAGAGAAGGTGGGTAAAAAGAGCCTATTGCTTCCTTCTGTCTCCTAAGTTTCTGATTCTTCAATTCTGTTATTCTTACCTCAACTCCTCTATCTCCCTTTCCTTGCATATATTCCTTTTAGTTGTATTTTAAATTAATTCATTTTCTTATTCTGTCATTGATTTACTTCTAGGGAGCCAGGCCTTTCCTGTTAGGAAATTAAAAGGAGCACTAGCAAGGGGATGAATGATATAGCACAATATAATAAATGCTGGGTTGCTTTGAGAGAACAAAGATAAATTTAACAAACCCTAAAAAATTGAGGCCTGGGAAATGATACTTAAGTTGTGTCTTAAAGAAAGAGAAATTGGACAGGTGAAGAAGTTGGGAGAGCTTTCCAGGCAGACACACTAGCATTTGTATAGTCACAAAGCTGGGGAAATAGACACAGCTCAGGCCTGCTGGTGATGGCTGAAATGCATGCAGAGTGCTTCCTGGGAATATTAAGAGATAAAGGTACAGAGATAGGCTAGGACCAGATTATGAAGCACTTTATGTTAAGTTCAAGAGTTTAAATGTCAGCTTGGAAGTTACTAGGAAATCATTGAAAGGTTTTAAGTTAGGGGAATGCATGATCTTTTATCTTAAACATGCCATTCTGGCTATAAATATCACTTGCATAGGGAATTTCTATGTCTGGAAAAGGAGGGCAAGTAACCTTTGCCCCAAGATTACTTGGGCAAGATAACGTGAGAGGTTTTAAATCCCTTCATCACCCTCTCTCTGATTTTCCTAACGGAAGAGTTGAGTCTTCCACCCTATTTCCTAATATCAGAAGTTCTGGGTGCCATGTAGCCTTTGAAACTTGGTCCTCAAAGATGTAATCATCATAGCTTTCTTGCTAGGCATAAGATCCTCAGTTTTAACATGGGCATTCAGATCCTACTTTCATAACACTTCCTACTCACATTTTCATAACTCTCTAGGTTCTGGGTTACTGAATTATCATAATCGTTTTTTAGCCTGTTTTTCTTTGCTATTATAGCACTTGAAGCCTGGGGAAGTTCAATTGAATTGCTCTGCTGAAGGCAAATCCATTGAGTCTTGTGGGAAGTGTGGTGTTGAGACAGAACCAGCAGGTGGCATCAAATAAAGCTGCATCCCACAGACACTGACCTTCTCCCAGGACCAAACTGGAATTACAAGTAAATTATAGAAAAATCATCTTGAATAATGAACTGAATACTAGCTGGAGAAAAGCCTTATAACCAAGGACTTATACAAAAAACCACACTATCACATTGAGACTGGTAGCAAGTGTGGAGTTGTGCGATGGCTGGTTGGGCTTCCACCACTTAGAAGCTGAAGTTGTGGAGTGATGTTTCAGTGGCTGAGGAGGTTGGAAATGTGGGTTCTAAACCCCAATGGGACTCCCCAGCATAAAGCACTAGAACCAGGAAAGGAATTCAAATAGCATCTGGCTGTGAAAAGAAATGGGGTTTCTTTATGCCAGAGAGAGATGACTAGAGATGCAGAGAGCCTACACACAAAATTTTCTTTGCAGCCACTTACCCTGGGCCCTGGCAAGGGAGAACAGAGTGTACTAGAGCCATAAGAGGAGAGTCCAGGGTTGGTGGCTCTGGGGAGAGCTGAAGGGTCAGCTATCAGGACCCCTGTGCTAAGTCACCACTCCCCATACTGCAGAAACCACCTTTCTTGAGCAGAACAAGGAATCCCTCCTGCCAAACCCTTGGAGCTTAAATGAGGCTGGTGAGCAGAACAACTGGAGACACTTTCAGTGATTAAGCCTAATAGCCTGCAGGTGAAGGCAGAGGGCACCTCAAGGGGTGGACTGATAATAGCTCAAAACAGGTTGCCCAGGGGCAGTCACAGTCAGTGTCTGACACAGGTCTCAACAACAGTCTTTGGAGATCTACCTAATACTAAAAACAAACACAAAGAAGCAGGCCCCAAATGTAAAAACAAGAGAGTTCTCCAGAAGAAAAACTAAATTTAATGGAGGCAAGCAATTTATCAGATAGGGAGTTTAGAGTACTGATTATAAAGGTGATTAACAGCCTGAAAACTATAAAAAAGACCAGTCAGAAATAAAAAATGCACTATCTGAAATAACTAATACACTAGAAAGAATAAATAGATCAGATGAAGCAGAGGATTGAATCAGTGATTTGGATGACAAGATAGAAAAATACAACCAAGCAGAGCAGAAAAAAGAAAAAAATAGGATACTTCCTGTCAGGATAGTGGCATAGGGAGACATGGCATTCCTCTTTGCAAAACCACATCAAAGCTACAACTAAAATATAAAACACCCGTCACTCAGAACTGTCAGAAATTGAGTTGAATGGAAGTTTGACAACTATGGAATTAAAGAAACCACATCCATTCAGCCTGGTAAAAGGGGCACAGACACAGGATGGCTGGTCCCTCACCCACAAGTGTTGGATAAAAATTCCAGAGGAATCTCTCAGGAGTGAGGAGTCCCAGACCCATACCAGGCTCTCCAGCTCAGGGTTCCAGAACCAGAAAGAGAAACCCCTAAACTTCTGGCTGCAAGAATTAGTGGGCATTGAGTTGGTGGAAGAAACTGTTGAAACCCCAAGCAGTTCCTCTTAAAAGAACCCACACATGGATTCACCTATTTAGACTCACTCCATCTGAGCTCCAGTGTCAGAGTGGTATCTTAAAGGACTCTGGTGGCATATTGGAAGAGATTGAAGTGTTTGGCATCAGGGCAAGAAGAGGCTGTTGTCCCTTTTTGGAACCTTCCACCTGCATAGCCATGGGACAAGCAGGCTTGTACCATAGCTGGGACTCCATTAATCAGGCTAATACTGTTTGACCTACCTTAAAGACTCCCCAGAGATTCCACCTCCTCAAGATGCTTTTCAATATAAATGGCTAGTCTTGGCTCATGCTTCATAACTTCCTAAATCCTGTCAAAGAAGCAACAGCTGGCCTCAGTGAGTCCAGGTCTGACCCTAGCAGCAACCAGCCTAGATTCGCAGCTGGCTTTGCCTGGGGAATCTCCAAGCCCAGCACCACCCAGGAAACCCCAGAACCTGCACACCCATGTGAGAGCACCACCACCCTGCCCCTGCACAGCTGATACTCCACAAAGGGTGGAGGTTGATGATCAGTGGTCACAGCCAATCCTCGAAGCTAACTGGCCTGGGTAAATCACCCCTGTTGATCTGCCACCAGTAATTAAGGTTCAACTATAAGAAGACAGTGTACTCAGACCTTGTGATGGGCACACCTCAGGTAGCTAGCTTAGGTGATCGGGTAGACTGTGCTATTGGATACTATAGCACATTTACTACATTAGGCCACACTAGCAAGACATGGAATCAAAAACAGCTTTACCTAATATATAAAAACAAACACAGGAAGGTTTCTAAAATGAGGAGACAAAAAAACAGCCTAAATGAAAGAACAGATAAAGACTCTAGAAAGAGCTAAACAAAATGGAGGTAAGCAATCTATCAGACACAGAGTTCAAATAATTGCTTATAGGATGCTCAAGGAACTCAGTGAGAACCCCAGCAGCATTAAAAAGGTCCAGTCAGAACTGACAAATACACTAATTAAAATAAAAAGTAATTTACAGGGAAACAATAGTAGAGTGGATAAAGCCAATAATCAAATAAAGGATTTGGAACATAAGGAAGGATAAAACAACTAATCAGAACAACAACAAGAAGAAAATTTTAGAAATGAGACTAGTATAAGCAGCATCTGGGACAATTTCAAGAGATCAAACATTTGCATCATAGGGGTGCCAGAAGGAGAAAAGAAAGATAAAAAAATTGGAAATCTACTTGCAAAAATAATGAAAGAAAACTTCTCTAATTTGGTGAAGGAAATAGACATGCAAGCCCAGGAAGCGCAGAGTCCCAAACAAGAGAATATAAAGAAGCCCACTCCAAGATACATCATAATTAAAATGCCAAAGGTTAAAGATAAAGAGAGAATCTTAAAAGTACAAAGAGAAAAAAAGTTAGTTACCTACAGGGCAGTCCCCATAAAACTGTCAGCTGATTTCTCAAAAAAATACTTTGGAGGCTAAAAGAGACTGGCAAGAAATATTCAGTCATGAAGGTGGGGACCTACAGCCAAGTTTGCTCCACCCAGCAGAGCTAAATGAAGGGCCACTAGAGAGATTCCCAGATTAGAAAAAACTAAAGAAATCCATCATCCCCAAACCATTATTATATGAAATGTCTGGGCATTGAACCTGCAATCTAGGTATGTGCCCTGAGGGGGACCCAACCTACATACAACCTTTTGGTGTACAGGATGATGCTCCAACCAATTGAGCAATATAGCCAGGGCTACCTGGCCAGGGCTACCTTATTCTTTGGTAGCATAGTTCTTTGTTTCTTCATTTTCCTTGGCTTTTTGTGTTGGTTGCTGTGTGTTAGATATAATAATCACTTCTCCACAGATTGGTCTTGTGGAGACAAACTTCATCAATTAGTTTAGACTGAGTTTCTGGTTGTCTTTTAAACCTTTGTGATGGGCCAACCCTTCATCTTTGTTCTTAGTGGCTCTAAGTAGTTTCAGGTGTGCCAAAACCCATTCATTTCCCAAAGAGGAGGGTTGCAGTCAGAACCTAGAGGCATCCTGATTATAAGTAGCAATTGGGAAAGAAGATGAGAATTTTTGCCTGCTCTATCTGTGATGAGCCAGAGTGTACAGCTGCTGGAGGTGCACCTATTTAAAACTTTTCTGGAGCAAGTAAGAGAAAGAAGTTGAGGAAACTGCTCACTGGCTTTTTGGAGCCCAGAAGACTTATAGTCAGCACCTGGTTACATGCTAATTAAAAGTTGAACCCTCAAGCAGTGGCTTGTGAAATATGTGGTCAAACCACTTCCACTGAAAGACCAACAGATGGGCATTTTTGTCTGCTTCTTCTCTCAGCCTTTGGAGGGGATACCTGTGATGAGTGCTGCATGCCTGTAAAGAGCTTTGTCTTTGCTTCAGTCCTGTGGGACTCATGATTACAGGTCCCTTTGTCTATCAGAACCACAGTCTGTTTCTCTGGTGACAGCTGCAATACCTGGGGTACCTGACATGTGCCCAGGCTCCTTCCAGAGAGATGCTTCCTTTTAGTTTGAATAGTATAGTGAGAAAGAATTTCCATATATTCTAAATTTAAGGTTGAGAAAAGGTATGCCAAATATTATGTGTTAGTGTTTCAGCAAAAAATATCTTCTTCAATGTAGGAGAGTTATGAAGAAAAACTGGTCCCCATTTTTCCTCAAGATCACCTTGAGTTTTAGATGTCATTGTCAATAAGCTAAGGATATTGAAAGTCACATTAAAAAAAAAAAAAAGGATTAAATAAAACCAAAAGAGTAGATTTATTCCTGCAGGCAGTACACACAATTTTTCCAGATTTTAGACATCTCGTGAATATTTTTTGGACCAGTTCCGAAAATATTCAGTAACATTATTCTCTCTGTTGACCTCAGGTATTTATAATGCCCATGTATAGTAACCTTGATCACCATCAGAGAACTTAACTGTTAACCTTCCCTTGGTATATGCATGACTATTTCAATTATTTATTTTTTAATTTTCTGATGCTTTTTGGAAATAAGTTCCTTTATCTTTAGAGCATAAAATATGTTTATTTATTAATTAATAACTCCTTCTTATGCCACTTGGGAAGGGCTCAACAGTTCTTCTGGTTCTGTTACTACTATGCTGACCCCTTATGCCCCAATAAACTTATCCTCTTACTGGGCAAGGACATAGGCTAGATGGGTATAATTTTGAATCAAGTAAATTAATAAAACAGTCATCCTCTCCCTGGTATGAGGCACTGTGATAAGCCTGGGGATAAGAAAGATGGATAGAGTTCTTGTCTTAAAAGAGCTGTTAATTGTCGAAGCCTAAAGGTTTATTCAGATATTAAAATACCATTTAACACTTCACCCTAAAACTATATCTAAATGCTAATATGAAATGTGAAGCAAGAAGAGGCAGGCTATCTTCTTTTGAGAGAAATGCTATTCAAGTTTATAGCCTATTTTTTAATCTGTTGTTTTCTGTTTTTGGCACATGAGTGGCATGAGCACTTGACATATTTTAGGTATTAACCCCACGTCAGATATAAGGTTAGCAGCTATCTTTTCCCATTTCACAGGTTGACTTTTTCACTCTTCTGACAGTTTCTGTTACTGGACAGAAGGTTTTTAGGTTGCCAGAGTCCCAACTACAATGAGATATGACCTTATACCTATTGGGGTGGCTATTGAAATTAAAAACAACAAAAAGTGATAGCAAGGATGCAGAGACCTTGGAACCCTTCCACACTGTTGGTGTGCATGAAAGATGGTATAGCCACTCTGAAAACAGTATGAATTTATGCATAAATTAAGAATAGAAGTTCATGTGATGCAGCAATACCAACTCTCAGTGTTTATTCCTAACAATTAAAATTGGGTTTTCGAAGAGATATTAGCATTCCCATTTTATTGCAGCACTATTCACACTAGCCAAAATGTGGAAACAACCTAAATGTCCATTTATGAATAAATAAAGAAAATATATACATACAGTGGAATATTATTCAGGTTTAAAAAGAAGGAAGTCCTTTAATATGTAACTACCTGGATGAACCTTTAAAACATTATACCAAGTAGAATATGCCAGTCACAGAAGGACAACTACTGCATGACTTCCAGTGGGTATCTAAAATAGTCAAATCTATAAAATTAAAGAATGGAATGGTGATTGCCAAAGGCTAGGGGAGGAGAAATGGGGAGTTACTATTCAATAGGCATAAATTTCCAGTTCAATGAGATGAGTAAGTTCTAAATAGCTGCTGAACAACATTGTACCCATAATAAACAATATTGTCTTATACATTTTAAAATTTGTAAAAAGGGTAGATCTCATGTAAGTATTTTTACCACAATAAAATAATAATTATTTTATAAAAAGAGAGGAAGTCTTCTCAGCCAAGCTTTTGGTTTTAGATGCTTCTAAAAATTTCTTACTCTCACTATATAGCAATAACTTTCAAAGTTAACCTTTTACAAGGAGACAGAAAATAGAAATCAAGTTTTGCAGGAAATGTAACTGAAGATAAATGTTTCCTGAAAAGGTTTTCTTACTTTTCTTTTTTCTATTTGTTTTTCTTTTCCTTCTTCTTCAAAACATGTAGCCCATGTGAACACTCTGATTCTCTATTTTATACCATGAAAACTTACTTGTTAGGCAATATCAGTAAGCTCAGTGCATTAATAGGTAATGCAAAATCCTACTCAGAGCCATAAACAATAATAAAACACTTCAAGTTGGCTTCTCTTTAGAGCTGTCACTCAGGAGAGACTTTGACTTGGGAGTGTTCTATGTATTATTTTGCATGTGGGTACATGCTCATGGTTAGTCTAACCATAGTTACTGGGAGATTAATTCTCATACTCTGTCGTGGCTTTTATTACCAGACAACGTGGTCTTTGTTTTAACACATACTTGTGTCTCAAAGGATTATTCCAGGGAGACCATGATATTAATTTGTTTGAGGCAGTATTTCTTGCAGTTTAAGCCAAAAGAAATTTGTTAAAATGGAGAATTATATAAATGCAATATTGTGAAATTTGTTAAGAAATGAGGATAACAGGCTGTTTTAATCATAGGCCTCTTCATGTAATTGCTGAAAGCAATATTAAATCATTTGGTCCCATCTGTGGAATGTGATGAGACCTATCAGCTGCAGAAAGGGGAAGGGAGCTGCTTGTGGTTGAAGTGTGTGTGTGGGAAAGAGCCCACCCACTCTAATTAGAAGTATTTCTGGCTCCAAAGTCCCATATTTTCAGTTCAACAGTAGAAAACTAGAATAAATTTATTTTGACACTTGGAGGGTTAGTCAAAATAGAAATTCCCTACTTTGTAAAATTGCAATAGTTTATCTCATAGAATTGTTACATATGTTAAATGAGATAAGTAAAGTACATTGTAAATATATATTAGTTGTTGTTGTTATCATCATCATTGTCATCATCATCATCATCATCATCATCACCACATGTACCAGAATCCCTCGCACCTCCCAATATAGCCTGAAGAATTTGTGGGTCAAACCTCATTTCCTTTTAACTAATGGCTCTTTACAAAAATTAAAAAGAAAGCTTGTTGAGGTGTAATTGATATATAAAACACTGCACATATGTAAGGTATAAATTTGATGAGCTGGGACATATGCATACACATGTGAAACCCAAGTGTTTAGTTCTTTGTTTTGGTTGAGCCCCACGCCACAGCTACAAGTTGCCTGCAAAAGCTAGCAGAAAGGTGCAGCTGTGCTCAGCTAAATAATGGGGTTATCGTATATTTCAATAACTACATGAGACAACATCTTCATAGGGCAATTTGAAGTTCACTAAAATACATTCTAATTAAATTCTTTCTAAGATGTAAATAAATGGGGTCTCATTGTTTTTTATACAGAGTTGATAACTAAGATCAGATAAAGCATGAGGAGGTAGTGGTGCCTAGAGTGATCAGTAATGAGTTTGCGCTTGGAATAGTTGGTGAAAGACCGACTCTCCTGGGAGGAATGGCTTCATGGGATGCCAAGTTCTAGGTGCCTCCAGGATCTGGCTGGGCAAGATGGAGGTAAGAGGGTGTGGGAGTGTACTTTGCCGAGGGCAGGTGAATGGTAATGTGTCACCAAAATTCCCCAGCATTTGGCTCTGCCTCTCTGGCTGTGGGATAAGTTGCTAATGCCTGGGGAGAGATGTCAGGACTAGTTTGGAAGACTGCAATTTAAAAATGATTTGTATTTTTGGCCAGTTCATTTTTTTATAATCCAGCTTCTGCAGTTTAATCCACTTCAGCTAAGTATCTCTTCTCTCCATCTTGGCTTGATCTTTTGGAAGATAAAGTGAATTAGGGATAGAAAAAGAAAGATATGGAAAAAGAAAGAACATTTCCTCCATTTCTGGAGGAAGTGCAGTTCAAACTTCTATGTTCCTTATCTCTGCCTTCTCTTTCATTTTTACTATGTGCATAAACCAACACTTTTAAAACCTATTCATAGGAATATTTTAAGTCCTTCGTAAGTTACTTCAGTTTGATTTTCTTGAAGAAATGACTACCCTCCTCTAACTGCTAATGGAAATGGCATACTTTCAAAAATTAACATTCTAACCTTTTCTAAATATATAGGTGGAAATAGCAAGTTATATTGGCATTAGATTTTTATACTTGCTTAAAATATCAAAAGTGGTTCCTTTCAGGTATGTAAACATGAGAATCATATATTTTAAGGAAAGAGTTCCAAGGAATTTGAGGAGCTTTATAAAGGCATTGTCTCTTCGTATCCCCTCATAGTTTGCAGTTCCCTTAGGAAAACTAATTGGGATTTAAGTGATTAATTAGAAAAATTAAATAGATGTAACTGTGCTTGTACTTCAGACTGGTAAAATGGGTCAGACCAGTTATACTCCCAAGGTTGTTATGAAAGTTTACTTAGGGCACCTGAGTTAATACTTGGACAAAAATCAAGGAAATGCAACAGAGTTCCTGTCAGGTTCTAAGTGGGCATTGCTGTTGACAACAGAGAAGCACTACTGCTTGAAAAAATATACCTAGAATCAACCAGGCACTGGGTACAATTTTTGTCATCCTAAGGGAGAAGGATGAGCCTAACTCTTATGACACAAGATCTGAAAGGCATGCTCATCTCACTCTTGGAAGATGAAAAAAGCAGCATTCTTAATCTCCAACACTTATGATGCCACTTTTTCCCAGCCCTTTTCTCTTTACCCATCCCCTTATCACTCAAATATGAATTTCATAAAAGCAGAGGAGTCCACAGGATCAGGAAGCCAGGTCTTCTTTGACCAAAGAGCCCAACTGATTTTGTCTGTCACCCAAAAGCGAGGATTATGGTAAGAAGGAACCAGGGCTAGGTGCCAAATTGAGCTGGCCAGGTGGACATTGTTCTGTCAGAATAAACAGTACATGCTTTGTATCTTAATCCATTTTTACATTTTAAATTTTGTTTTCACATGATTTCTCAGTAAAAAAAATTGCTTTTGCAGACTTCCAGCCAAGATGGAAGCATAGGTAGACAGGCACCCTTTGCCTCCTCATACAACCATAAGAAGATCACAACTAGCCTCAAAATAAAAAAAATCAACCAGAATTGCCAGAAAATTGAACTGTATGGAAGTCCAACAACCAAGGATTTAAAGAATCAGGATGGGTAAGAGGGACAGAGAGAGGGAGCCATGGTGGAGTTGATGAACTTTGGTGGCAGCGAGGTAGCAGTGGCAGGGCAGTGGCATCAGTCAGCAGAATGGCAGTTCCGTATTAATGTGTGGCAGATAAAAGCTGGGAGGAATAACTGGAGAACGATTCCAGCACCCGGCCGGACTGCAGCTCAGGGTTCCAGTGCCAGGAAAATAAAGTCTCATAGCTTCTAGCTGTGAAAACCAGTGGGGGTTGGGGCAGTGGAAGAAACTGCCTCTCTCTCAGTAGAGTCCATTTAGAGGGCCCCCATAGTCCTAGAACATACACTAACCGCCCTAGTTTGGGAGCCATCACCAGGGCAACAGCTAGAGGGATGCCACTCACATATGGAAAGTGGGTCAAGTGACTGGAAAAGGGGTGAGGGCCAAGCAAGTGTCATTGCACCCTCTCTGATGTCCCCCAACATAAAGCACTACAAAGCAATGAATAGGATCACCTCACACTGACAAATTGCTAAGGCTCCTGAACTTACAATATAACAGGTTCACCTAGACAGGGAGTTGAAGCAGCTCCACCTAACACACTGAAGCAAACAAAGGACCCTGCAACATGTGGAGACAAAGAAATATGGCCCAAATGAACGAACAGATCAAAACTCCAGAAAAAGAACTAAGCAAAATGGAAATAGCAAACCTATCAGAGCTCAAAACACTGGTGATAATGATATTCCAAGGACTCATTGGGTATGGCAAATACATCAGGAAAGAAATGAAGGCTACACTGAGAGGAATAAAGAAAAGTCCACAGGGAACCAATAGTGATGGGAAGAAAGCTTGGGTTCAAATCATTGATTTGGAATATAAGGAAGAAATAAAGAGTAAGCCAGTACAGAATGAAGAAACAAGAATTTAAATAAGTGAGGAGAGAGCAAGAAGACCCTGGGACATCTCCAAAAGTGCCAACATCCCAATTATAGGGATGCCAAAAAAGAGAAGAGGAAGGGTGAGAAATTGAAAACTTACTTGAAAAGATAATGAAAGAAAACTTTCCTGATTTGTATTGGCAAAGGAAATAGACATACTAATCCAGGAAGCACAAAGAGTTTCAAACAAGCTGGACCCCAAAAATACCACACCAAGACACATCATAATTAAAATGCCAAAGGTTGAAGATGAAGAGAGAAGCTTAAATGCATCAAGACAAAAGAAGATAAATACCTACAAAGGAGTTCCTATAAAACTATGAGCTGATTTCTCAGAAGAAAATTTGCAAGCAAGAAGGGCCTGGCAGGAAGTATTCAAAGTGATGGAAAGCAAGGACCTACAACCACGATTACTCTATCCAGCAAAGCTCTCATTTAGAATTGAAGGGCAGGTAAAGTGTTCCCAGACAAGGTAAAGCTAAATGAGTTTATCATTGCCAAGCTCTGGTTATATGAAATATTAAAGCAACTTAAAAAAAGTTAAAAACTATGAACAGTAAAATGACAACAAACTTACTACTATCAACTGGATCTAAAAAACAAAAACAAACTAAACAAATAACTAAAACAGGATCATATCTCCATAGATATGGAGATCATATGGATGGTTATCAGTGTGGAGGGAAGGGGCTAATGGGGGAGAGAATACGAGGACTAAGAAGCATAATTAGTAGATACAAAATAGACATGGGAATGTCAAGAATAGTAAAGGAAATGGAAAAACCAAAGAATTTATATGCATGATTTATGAACGTGAAGTAAGGGGGCTGATTGCTGGAGGAAAGGGGTGTACCTGGGTGGAGGGGGACATATGAAGAAATTGGAACAACTATAATAGCATAATCAACAAACTATACTTAAAAATTCCTTTGCAAAAGCCTTATTGAGTATTCATCAGAGTGTGGAGCTAAGAGTAGTACAGACTCTGGGCTATGAAAACAAATTACTAAGTTTAATTTGACCTCTGCCACTTAACTTCTGGATGCCTTTGAGGAAGTGTCTTTACCTTCCTAGACTCTGGTTTCCTTGTTGTAAAGGGAGGGTGATGAGAGTACTTACCTCATAGATTTGTTGTGAGGATTAAATAAGATAATGTCTGTAAAACCCTTAACAAAGTACTTGAGTTCAGTCAGTGTTAGCTCTGTGTTTGTTAGTGACACAAAGGTAAAGAGGCAAGATGGCACTATGGGGTTTCTGTCTCCAAGTGTAAATGGAGATACCTTGTTATATTTGAGAAAGAAGAAGAGGTAAGTTCTACTTTGGGTGTGCTGAGTTTAATAAGCTAGCTCCCACTGACTCTAGGTAAGGATCTGAAATTCAGGCGAGAGGGCAAGGTTGGAGATTTGAATTTGTGCATCAAATGCAGAGGTGGTGGGTAAAAGAGAATGCTCAAGAGAGTATTTAAAATGAGAAGAGAAGTGGTTTCTAGGGGACTGTCTTCCATATGCAAGAATTTTAGATGAAAATTATTGTGAAGAGGTTCAGAGCAAGCAGCCAGAGGTGGATGGGAAACCAGGATAGAGAAATGTCAAGGGAGGGATGTTTGACTCTGGAAGGAGTGGCCAAAGAAGATAAGTCAAGATAGCCAGGTTTGGAGGTAGCCATTGGATTTAGTAATTAGTGTATCATTGGTTTCCTGGTCAGGCTAGTCAAGAGAACAGTGGTAAAAAACCCAAGTGCCATAGTTAAAAAAATAAAAGGGTGTATTCATGATATAGTGAGGGGAAAGAAAAATCAGATTATAAAACTCTGCCTAGCATGACCCATTTATTTAAAATGAAAAGAAATTTATGAAATATTTACAATGGTATTGGTCTTTAAAGCACACCACTTATTTCTTTGGTAATACCAATCACTGAATGATTATGAAGAATGGAAGCCTGAGCTACCCCCGACTACTATTTTTAGTTCTATGCAGCTTCTGACTTTCAGACCTTGCGCCCAGTTTCCAATCTGCTCTGAACTGCAGGAGTAAACTCTATTTCCAGTGCCTGATTTATGGTGCTCTCCAGATACTGAGCAATTACAGAGCCCTGACTCTTCCAGCTACAAGCTATTTTGTAGCATACTCCACCTCCACTCACCCAGCTTGACCCCTGGGACACTAGTCCCAGTAGAAGTATGTGCTCCTGTCAGACTACTTGAGTGGCTGGGGCAAGAGTACTGTACTTAGAAGTCATATGATGGGAACCCAGATGCTTCTAATTAGAAAATTGAAGCCCCAGCAAAACTGGAGTCTTCTATAGTTACCATAGAAAACATGTTCCCACAAAATGACTTCCCACTTTCCCATGCTGAGTCATGTCCTGGTTTTATTTTTTTCAAGTCAGATAACATCTTTCATCGATGACATGAACATTTTGTCACTGCTTAGTTTACACACTTGAAAACATATTTTATTTTTAAGCTCAATTATGAGAGAAGCAAGCCATGAGTTTGGGGGAATAAATGTTTCCACTCATCTCGAGTCTTCTCACCCCCACTGGGCTGTGTGATTTCAGACTTTCTTTGCCTCAGTTTCCTCATCTGTGAAAGAGAATTATGATGTTAACCTTACCTATTTTTTTTTTATGTGAAATTAATATGATAATGGTGCACAGTTGACTGTTTTCTATTTTTGGATTTTTTTTTTTTTTTTGTAAGCTTTCTCCAACTCTGTCTCAGAAAGCATCTCATTTTTTCCCTGATTGATATGCTCCAGCCTATGAAAAGAGGATCATCTAAGAATATGTAGCAACTGAGTTGAATTGTAATTTCCATCTAAAAATGTGTCTTTATATCCAACCTTTCTCCTTTCTGTAACTCATGTCAACTTACCTCCTTCTCTCAGGACTGGATTCTGTGGGATATGGTATCTGAAATATTAACCAGTGCTACTTTTTCCTCATTGTCTCTTTGTCTTTATCTTTTTGTTGCTTAGCTCAGCAGTCTCTGTCTCAGGAAAGGAAAAAGGAGTGAGATTTTGTTTTCCTTTAAGGATTAGGGGAAGATTGACATCTAGATAGAGGTGGTTTCAAAAGTAAAGACTAGAACTGGTATGCCCCAGGCTCCTCTCAGAACTGGCACAACCAATTAGCATGCGGCTGCACTCATTGCAGAACCAGTGCCAAAAGCAGGGCCCAGAGGAACCAGCATGTGGAAACCTAGCTTGGCTACTGGAGGCTCAGTCTACCAGGGGTGTGGTACTTGGACCCAGCCCTGACTGTAACAAATTCCAAAGTGCTAGCCTGCTTCTCCAAGGCACCTAAGCATGGCTGCAGAATGCAGAGACTTGATCAAGTAAAAGAGGCAGACTCAGGAAATGGATCTCTGCTAACCTCAAGTACCTGAGCCACACAATAGAAGGAATCCAAAGCGGTTAGAGGAGGCAGAGGACTGGATCAGTGAAGTGGAGGACAACATAGAAAAAAACAACTAGACAATGCAACAAAATGAAAAAAAAAAGATTGAAAAAGAATGAAGAGATTTTAAGAGAGCTGCAGGACAACATGACACACAATAATATCCATATCAAAAGGATACCAGAAGAAGAGAAGCAAGGGATAGAAAACTTGTTTGAAAAAGTAATGATAAAAAAATTTCCTAACTCGATGAGTGGAAAGGTCACTTAAGTTCAGAAAGCAGAAAGGGTCCAAATGAAGATGAATCCCAAGTAGGCACAACTCCAAGATGCATCATAATTAAAATGGCAAATTTCAAAGACAAGAAGAGAATTCTAAAAGCAAGCTAATAACATATATGGGGGTTCCAATAAGGTTATCAAATGATTTCTCAACAGAAAAAATACAAGCCAAAAGGGAATGGCAAAAAGTACTTAAAGCAATGAAAAACAAAGGCCTGCAACCAAGAATACCCTAACCAGCAAGGCTCTCATTCAAAATGGAAGGTGAAATAAGGAGTTTCCCAGGCAAAAGAAGGCTAAAAGAATACACCTCCACCAAACCAGCATTGCAAGAGATGCTAAAGGGCCTGCTTTAAAAAAAATGAAGAAACAGAGAGAGACAGAGAGGAATACAGGAACAAAGGGGGAAAATGTCAATGAAGAAGTACCTGTTAATAATAATGTTAAATGTAAATGGATTAAATGCACCAATTAAAAGACATAGGGTAGCTGAATGGATAAGAAAACATGACCCACATATATGCTGTCTATAAGAGACCCACCTCAGAACAAAAGATTGACACAGACAAAGTGAAGGGATGGAAAAACATATTTCAAGTAAATAGACATTGAAAAAAAGGCTGTGGTAGCAATGTTTATATCAGACAAAACAGATTTTACAATGAAGGCCAAAAAAAGAGACAAAGAAAGTTGTTTCATAATACTCAAAGGAACAACCCATCAAGATATAACCTTGTAAACATATATGCATCCAATGTAGAAGCTCCCAAATGCATAAGGAAAATCTTGGAGGATTTCAAGAAGGATATGGACAGCAACACATTAATAGTAGGGGATTTTAATACCCCGTTATCAACAATGGACAGATCTTCCAAGCAACAAAACACCAAGGATATTATAGCATTGAACCACACTCTAGAGGAAATGGATTTAACTGACACATACAGAACATTTCACCCCAAAGAAGTAAAATACACATTTTTTTCCAGTGCACATGGAACATTTTCAAAGACAGACCACAAAAGAAGCCTCAAAAAATTCAAGAAAATTGAAATTGTACGAAGCATCCTCTCATATCATAATGTCTTGAAACTAGAAACCAACCTCAATGAAAAAAAACCCAAAATCTTCTAATTCATGGAGACTGAATAACATGCTATTAAGTAATGAATGGGTTAACAATGAGATCAAACAAGTAATCAAAAAGTTTCTGGAAACAAATGAAAATGAATACACAACACCAAGAAACCTATGGGACACAGCGAAAAGGCAGTCCTCAGGAGGAAGTTTGGAGCAATACAGGCCTACCTAAAAAGGTCAGAAGAAACTCATACAAACAACCTAATCATAAAGTTACAAGAACTAGAAGAGCAAGAACAAACAAAGTGTGGAGAAAGTAGAAGGAAGGAAATGATCAAGATCAGAACAGAATTAAATGACATAGAGACTAAAAGTACAATTCAAAGGATCAATAAACCCAGAAGCTGGTCCTTTGAAAAGATATACAAAATTGACAAACCTCTAACCAGACTCATCAAGAAAAAAGAGACAGGACCTAAATAAACAAAATTAAAAAAGCAAGAGGAGAAATCACAACCGATACCACAGAAATATAAGGGAATTCAATGCAATCCCAATTAAAATACCAATGACAGACTCCACAGAAATAGAAAAAATACTTCAAAAATTTATATGGAGCCAAAAATGCCCACGAATAGCCACCACAATCTTGAGAAAGAAGAACAAGGTAGGAGGAATCACAATACCAGACTTTAAACAATAATACAAGGCTACTGTCATCAAAACAGCATGGTACTGGCATAGGAATAGACATATAGATCAATGGAACAGAATAGAGAGCCCAGAAATTAACCCAGGACTCTATGGTCAACTCATATTTGACAAAGGGGGAAGGAACATCCAATGGAGTAAAAACAGTCTCTTCAACAAATGGTGTTGGGAGAACTGGACAGCAACATGCA
>PVIW01013935.1:14045-25462 GCA_004026585.1 Noctilio leporinus | reverse complement strand
GACATACCATGTGGTCTATCTTGGAGAATGATCCATGTGCATTTGAGAAGAATGTGTATTTTGCTTCTTTGGGGTAAAAGACTCTGTATACATCAGTTAGGTCCATTTCCTCTAGAGTGTTGTTCAATGCCACAACATCTCTGGGGATTTTTTGTTTGGAAGATCTGTCCATTCTTGATAGTGGGGTATTAAAATCCCCCACTATTAGTGTGTTGCTGTCTATGTCTTTCTTAAAGTCTTCCATGATTTTCCTTATATATTTCGGAGCTCCTATGTTGGGTGCGAATATGTTTATCAAAGTTATTTCTTCTTGATGGATTGTTCCCTTAAATATTATGAAATGTCCATCTTTGTCCCTTTTTATGTCCTTCATTGTAAAATCTATTTTATCTGAAATCAGTATTGCTACTCCAGCTGTTTTTTCATATCCATTTGCTTAATATATAGTTTTCCATCCCTTCACTCTCAATCTGTGTCGATCTTTTGTTCTGAGGTGGGTCTCTTGAAGACAGCATATATGTGGGTCATATTGTCTTATCCATTCAGGTACCCTATGTCTTTTGATTCGTGCATTTAATCCATTTACATTTAAGGTGATTATTGATTGATACTTATTCATTGCCATTTTCTCCCTTTGTGTCTGTATTCCTCTTTGGCTTTCTCTGTTTCTTCATTTTATTTGTTTACTTATTTTTATAGCTGACCCTTTAGCATTTCTTGCAATGATGGTTTGGTAGAAATGTATTCTTTTAGTCTTTTATTTTGTCTGGGAAGCTCCTTTTTTCTCCTTCTATCTTGAATGAGAGCCTTGCTGGGTAGAGTATTCTAGGTTGCAGGCCTTTGTTTACCATGACTTGAAATACTTTTTGCCATTCCCTTCTGGCTTGAATTGTTTCTGTTGAATAATCATTTGATAGCCTTATTGGAGCCCCTTTGTATGTTATTTGTCTTTCCTCTCTTGATGCTTTTAGGATTCTCTCTTTGTCTTTGAAATTTGCCATTTTAATAATAATGTGCCTTGGTGTTGATCTGTTTGGGTTGATTCTCATTGGGACCCTCTTGCTTCCTGAACTGGATTAATGTTTTCACTCATCACGTTAGGGAAATTTTCTATCATGACTTTTTTGAACAGGTTTTCCATTCCTTGTTTCTCTTCTCCATTTTGTAGCCCTATGATACAGATATTGTAACATTTCATGTTGTCCTGCAGCTCTCTTAACCCCTCTTCAGTCTTATTCAGCCTTTTTTTATTCTCTTGTACTGTCTTGGAATATTTGTCTACATTATCCTCCAACTCGCTTATCCAGTCCTCTGCTTCCTCTAGCCTACTGTTGATTCCTTCTACTGTATTCTTCAATTCAGAAATTGTATTCTTCATTTCCTCCTGGTACTTATTGATAGTCTCCATGTCCTTTTTCATGCTGTTGTAGTTCTCAGTAAGTTCCTTGTAACTTCCCTGGAGTTCTTTGTAATTTTTCTGGAATTCTTTGTAATTCCCCTGGAGTTCTTTGTAATTTCCCTGGAGTTCTTTGTAGTTCTCCTGGAGTTGTTTACAGTTTTCTTTGATGTGACTGAGCTCACTGAGCATCTCTATCATCATTCTTTGGAATTCCTTATCTGATTTTCCAGGTGCCTCTGTTTCATTTTGTGTTCTTTCTGGGGATTTTTCCTTTCCTTTTGGTGATGGACTGATTCTTTGTTTCCCCATTTTGGGTGTCTGTTTTTGCTTGCTTTTTATTTATTTATTTATTTTTGTTCTTTCCTTGGGTTAACCTGCTTTGCTTCCTTGCCTTAGTTGAGCACCATTCTGTGATAGGAGATTTGTGGAGCTCAATGTTGCCGTCTCCCAGATTTTCTCCACTTGCTGTTCTTGGTGTGTCCTTTATTTGTGCTGTCTGGTTGTAATCTGGGCGTGTGGGCTTTTAGCAGAAACAAAAACAAAAAGAAACAAACCAACAACCAAAAAAAACTAAAACAAAAACAAACAAAACAAAACAAAAAATGCAAAAGGAAAAAAGAAATAAAAATGATAATAATAATAAGAAGAAAAGGTTTAGATGGCTGTTCACCCTTAATAATCCCTGACTGGTCCAGATGGAGCCTGGACCTGAGGGCTTTTAACAGAGGGAAAAAGAAAGAAAGAAAGAAATGGGAGAAAGTCACAAGAGAAAGAGAAATTAATATTAATAAAGAAAGGGTTTAGGTGTCTGTTCACCCTTTATGGTCTCTGTTTGGTCCAGGTCGAGCCAGGACCAGTGGGTTTTATCAGGGAGAAAAGAAAGAAGAAAGAAAGAATAAAAAAAAAAAAGGGGGGGGGGAAGAAAGTCACAAGCCAAAGAGAAATCAATATTAATACAGAAAGGCTTTAGGTGTCTGTTCACCCTATATGATTTCTGATTAGTCCAGGTGGAGCCAGAACCTGTGTGCTTTACCAGGAAGAAAAGGAAAAGTAAAAATTAAAAAAAAAAAAAAAGAGTAAGGAAGAAAAGAATAAAGAAAGGGTTTAGGTGGCTGGAGAAGGGAGGAATACTTAGATTGAGGACTGGGAATGTGTTGTAGCCACAGAATGAGTAGACTTTAATTTGAGAGTAGGGGTAGGGTCTTGGGTATTTAGGTGGTTTGAGGTATGGGGGGCATTAATAATATGTGAGAAGTAACTTTTGAAAAGGATATGTTGGGGATTAATAATTCCTATTGCTCTCGGTATAACTCAGGTGCTTGAGATTAGCAGCCTCTTTTTCTTGGTCAGGACTTTGCAGTCTATAGTCTATATTCTAGCTGGTCTTGGTGAGTGGCAGGGCCTCTGATTGTCACAGTCAGGGCTGATTCTGAGTGTCCGCCCCCAGGTAGGCTGGGCCTTCCTCAGCCTGGTTGGGTTTTAGGGCTGCCGGTGTTCTGGAGCTCGCAAGGTGCCCCCTCCCACTCCTGGCGGAGGTTCCTGCCTGTGATGAGCACCCAGCACCCCTGCAGGGCAGCCTGCAACTTTGCGGGTCCCTGTGAGGACTGGCCCCATCCCCGCAGTTCCGGGAGGAGGCTGCCGCTGTTTGTCAACACTGTCCGGGGTCCGCCTACACTGTCCCACCCTTCCACGGTGGGCACCAATCCTCCAAGCCAACCAGCTCTCCCAGGAATGCTTTACGCAGCCTCTGTGATGAGCTCTTGCCAGTCGTGGGAGGTGCGGCCTTAGTCTCCGGCAATGGCGGGTCAGTTGACCGCATTACTAGTTCCCGGCTCTCTGGCTCGCTGTTTGGAGTTTCAGTGGAGCCTGCGGGCCTGTGTGGCTGCGCAGGGCTGGGCCTCCCCCCTCGCAGGCGCTTCTAGCTGCTGCTTCCCCGGTGGCCCAGCAGCACGGTTTTTGGCCCTCTCACTGCCCTGCTCCGGCTTCCCGCAGGACTTTCTTCCTCTGCCCCTGGCCCCGCGAGGAGCCTCCTCTCCCTGTTGCCAGAGTGAGTCTCTCACACAGTCCCTCCCCTGCAAGAGTTCAATTCCGCATTCCCTACAGCGTTTGCCCTCACTGCCCGCACTTCGCTGTTGAGACTTCCAGTTGCCAGGGAGCCCGGAGCTGGCCTCAGTCAAAAGCGCCCCTCTGGGCAGAGCCGCCCCTGCCCAGAGCCGAGCTAGGCCCACCAGCCGGTGGGTCGGGAATGCCTCACCTACTGTCCTGCTGGCCTCCTCTGCCTCTCGGCTGTGCTCCCCTGTGACCAGATGCTGATCGCTCCAATTCCTAGGTTCCTGAAGATGTCTCACGCTCCCTATCTTGTCCTCTAGCTGCTCTGGTACTTGAGAACACCATCAGTACTGCTCTCTACTCTGTCACCATCTTAGAACTCCCTGGTGGTTTACTTTTATCTTTTTGCATGTTGCTGTCCAATCTCCCAACACTACTTGTTGAAGAGAGTGTTTTACTCCATTTTCTCTTCCTTCCCCTTTTGTCAAATATTAATTGACCAAAGAGTCCTGGGTTTATTTCTGGGCTCCCTATTCTGTTCCATTGATCTATATGTCCACTCTTATTCCAGTACCAGGCAGTTTTGATGACAGTAGCCTTGTAGTATAGTTTGATGTTCGGTATTGTGATTCCTCCTACCTTGTTCTTCTTTCTCAAGATTGATGTGGTTATTCATGGGCATTTTTTGCTCCATAAAAATTTTTGAAGTATCTTTTCTATTTCTGTAAAGTCTGTCATTGGTATTTTAATTGGGATTGCATTGAATCTATAGATTTCTTTGGGTAGTATGGAAATTTTAATGACGTTAATTCTTCCCATCCATGAACATAGTATATGCTTCCATTTATTTGTATCTTCCTTAATTTATTTCTTCAGTGTTGTGTAGTTTTCTGAGTACAGGTCTTTTACGTCCTTGGTTAAGTTTATTCCTTGGTACTTTATTTTCTTGTTGCTATGGTAAATGGGATTTGTTTTCTAGCTTTTATCTCTGATGTTTCATTATTGGTATATAAAAATGCTTTTGATTTCTGGTTATTGATTTTATATCCAGCTGTTTTGCTAAGTTTGCTTATTAGGTCAACTAAGTTTTTGGTGGAGCCAATCGGGTTTTGTATGTACACTATCATATCATCTGCAAATAATGACAGTTTGACTTCCTTCTTTTCAATTTGGATACCTTTGATTCCTTTTTCTTCTCTGATAGCTATGTCTGGAACTTCCAACAAGAAACTGAACAGAAGTGGAGAAAGTGGACAGCCTTGTCTCATTCCTGATTTTAGGGGGAAAGCTTTTAGTTTTTGCCTATTGAGAATGATGTTGGGTTTAGGTTTCTCATTTATGATCTTTATGATGTTGAGGTATGCTCCCTCTATTCCCATTTTGCTGAGGGTTTTTATCATAAATGGTTGCTATACTTTACCAAATGCTTTTTCAGCATCTATTGATATGGTCATATGGCTTTTGTCTTTCATTTTGTTGATGTGGTGTATTACATTTGTTGATTTAAGAATATTATACCATTCTTGCATCCCTAAAATGAAACCCACTTGATCATGGTGTATGATCTTTGTAATGTACTGCCGATCCTGTTGGCCAATACTTTGTTGAGAATCTAAGCATCTATGTTCATCAGAGCTATTGGCCTAAAGATTTTTTTCTTAGTTGTGTCTTGACCTGGTTTTGGGATTAGAATAATATTGGCTTCATAGAAAGAGTTTGGGAGTCTTTCTCCTTCCTTTATTTTTTGGTATAGGTTGAGAAGGATAGGAGTTAGTTCTTTAAATATTTGGTAAAATTCACCTGTGTATCCATCCAATCCGGGGCTTTTGTGCTTTGGGAGATTTTTTATTACTTCTTCAATTTCACTAGTTTTATTGGCCTATTCAGGCTTTCTGCTTCTTCTGCATTCAGTTTTGGTAGATTATACATTTCCAGAAATGTGTCCATTTCACCAAGGTTGTCATATTTCTTGTCATATAGTTGTTTGTAATACTTTTTTACAATCTTTAGTATTTCTGAAGTATCAGTTGTGATTTCTCCTCTGTCATTTCTGATTGTTTATTTGGGTCCTCTCTCTCTTTTGCTTGATGAGTCTGCATAAAGGCTTATCAATTTTGTTTATTTTATTATAGAACCAGCTCCTGGACTTTTTGATTCTTCGAATTGTATTTTGAGTCTCTACGTTATTTAGTTCTGCTCTGATCTTGATGATTTCCTTCCTTCCACTTGTTCTGGGCTTTGTTTTTTGTTCCTCCTCTAGTTCTTGCAGCATTATGATTAGGTTCTTTGTATAAGCTTCTTCTGAATGTTTTAGGTAGGCCTGTACTGCTATAAATTTCCCTCTGAGGGCTGCTTTCGTTGTGTCCCATAGGTTTTCGACTGTTGTGCATTCACTATCATTTGTTCCCATAAACATTTTTATTTCATCTTTGATCTCATTGTTAACACATTGATTACTTCAAAGAATGTTATTCAGTTTCCATGACTTAGAGTGTTTTTGTTGTTTTCCCTTGAGGTTGGTTTCTAGTTTCAATCCATTGTGAACTGAAAAGATGCTTTGTATGATTTCAATTTTCCTGTATTTGTGGAGGCTGGTCTTGTGACCTATCATGTGGTGTATATTTGAGAATATTTCATGTGCATTTCAAAAGATTGTGTATTATGCTTCTTAGGGTAAAAGATTCTGTATATATCAGTTAGGTCCATTTCCTCTAGAGTGTTGTTCAATTCCACCACATCTTTGGTGATTTTTGTTGGGAAGATCTGTACATTGTTGATAGTGGGGTATTAAAATCCCCTACTATTAGTGTGTTGCTGTCTATATTCTTCTTGAAGTCCTCCAAGATTTTTCTTAGATACTTTGGAGCTCCTACATTGGGTGCATATATGTTTACCAGAGTTTTATCTTCTTGATGGATTGTTCCCTTAAGTATTATGAAATGTCCTTCTTTACCTCTTTTTATGGCCTTCATTGTAAAATCTATTTTGTTTGAAATAGGTATTGTTACTCCAGGTCTTTTTTTCATGCCCATTTGCTTGATATATATTTTTCCATTCCTACACTTTAAATCTGTGTAAATCTTATGTTCTCAGATAGGTCTCTTGAAGACAGCATATATGTAGCTCATGTTTTCTTATCCATTTGGCTACCCTATATCTTTTGATTGGTGCATTTAATCCATTTACATTTAAGGTTATTATTGATTGATACTTATTTATTGTCATTTTCCCACTTTGTACCTGTGTTTCTCTTTGGCTCTCTCGGTTTCTTCATTTTTTTTTTTTTTTTTTAAAGCTGACCCTTTAACATTTCCTGCAATGCTGGTTTGGTAGAGGTGTATTCTTTTAGTCTTGTCTGGGAAACTCCTTAATTCTCCTTCCATTTTGAATAAGAGCTTTGCTGGGTAGAGTATTCTTGGTTGTAGGCCTTTGTTTCCCATTATTTGATATACTTTTTGCCATTCCCTTCTGGTTTGAATTGTTTCTGTTGAATAATCATTTGATAGCCTTATTGGAGCCCCCTTATATGTTATTTGCTGTTTCTGTCTTGATGCTTTTAGGATTCTCTCTTTGTCTTTGAAATTTACCATTTTAATTATAATGTGCCTTAGAGTTGGTGTGTTTGGGTTGATCTTCATTGGGACCCTCTGTGCTTCCTGAATTTTAGTAACTTTTTCACTCATCATGTTAGGAAAATTTTCTATCATTACTTTTTTGAACATGTTTTCCATTTCTTGTTTCTCTTCTACTTCTGGTATTCCTATGATACAGATGTTAGTACGTTTCATGTTGTCTGTTGGCTCTCTTAACACCTCTTCATTCTTGTTCAGCCTTTTTTCATTCTCTTGCACTGTATTGTAATATTTTTCTATGTTGTCCTCCATGTTGCTGATCCTGTCTTCTTCTTCCTCTAGTTTAGTGTTGGTTCCTTCTACTGTATTCTTCAATTCAGAAATTGTATTCTTCATTTCCTCCTGGCTCTTCTGATAATTTCTAAGTCCTTTAATGTGGGTGTATCTCTCAGTAAGTTCCTTGTAGCTGCCCTGGAGTTCTTCATAGTTTCTCTGGAGTTGTTTATAGTTTTTTTTTTAGCTGGATGAGCTTGTTGAGCTTCTCTATCATCATTCTTTTGAATTGCATGTCTGATAGTTTGTTAGCCTCTGTTTCATTTAGTGATCTTTCTGGGAATTCTTTTTTTCCTTTTGGTGATGGATTGATTCTTTATTTCCCCATTTTGGGTGTCTGTTGTTGCCTGTTTTTTTTTGTTTGTTTGTTTGTTTGTTTGTTTTGTTTTTGTTTTTGTTTTTGTTTTTCTTGGATTAATCTGCTTTGATTCCCTGCCTTTGTGGAGCATCCTTCTGTGTTAGGAGATTTGTGTAGTTCAGTGTTGCAGTCTCCTAGATTTTCTCCATTTGTTGCTCTTGGGGTGGCCTTTATGTCATTAACTTGGGCTGTCTGATTGTATTTTGGATTGTTTGTATATGTTGCTCCTTTCCTTTCAGTTGGCTGTTTGAGAGACACTCCTTCTATCCTTTCTCAAATACTGTTTTTGAGCTGCACCTAAAACAGTTAGGGATTAATAGTTCATGTAGCTCTCAGTGTAACTGAGGTGCTTGGGATTAGCAGTGATCCATTTCCTTAGTCTGCTTCTTTTTCTTGGTCAGATCTCTGCAGTCTACAGTCTAGCTGTGTGGTCTTGGAGTGGAAGGGCCTATTGCTGTCACAGTCAGGGCTGATTCTGAGTGTCAGCCCCCAGGTAGGCTGGGCTTCCAGTGGCCTAGCTGGGCTTCTGTGCAGCCGGTGTTTCAGGGCTCTCCCTTCCCTCACTGGTTCTGTGTGAAGACCTGAAAGGTGCTTCTGTAGTGTGTATGGCTGCTCCTCCTACTCCAGCTCCTGGAGGAGGTTCCTGCCTGCAATCGGCAGCTGGCTCCAATGTGGTGTGGCCTGCAACCTTGCTGGCTCCTGTGATGGCTGGCCATACCTCTGCAGCTCCCAGAGGAGGTAGCCCCTGTCTGAAAACAGCACCTGGCTCCCCCAGGACTAAGGCTAACCCTCCATGCAGTCCAGCTCTTTGAGGAGTTTTTCACTGCCACCTCTGTGATGGGTGCCTGGCCTCACAGATGGTCTGCAGTACAGTCTGCCAACTAACACTACTCCTACCCCTCCAGCTCCTCGAGGAGGCCTTTGTTGCCTGCTATGGGCAGGCCAGTAGCACCAGCTGCAAGTTCCTGGTGGGAAGTTTTGAGATTTTGTGGGAGGCTATGCTCCAGTGTGGGTTCACAATGTTGGACCTCCTCCCTCACCAGGGCTCCAAGCTGCTCTCTTCATGGTGGCGTAGTGGCACAATTTCAAATTATTGTGGTAGCCTGTGTGCTGGTGTTGGTGCACAGGGTCAGGCCTTCTCCTTCATTGGGGCTCCAAGCTGCCCTCTCCCCAGTGGTGCAGTGGCACAGTTTTAGGCCCTCTTGCTGCTCAGGCCAGTGCACTTGCCCACTCCCTTGCTTCTGCTGTCCAAGGTCCTCTCCTCCTCCACCTCTGGTGCAGGGAGGTGCTTCCTCTCTCTCAGTCTCCAGAGTAAGGCTCTCACACAGTCCCTCTCCTGCAGGAATTCAATTCCTCATTCCCTCCAGAGTTTGCACTCACTGTCCACACTTCACTGCTCAGATATTTAGTCCCCAGGGAGCCTGGAGCTGTCTTCAGTTAGAGCTGCCCTTCTGGGCAGAGCTGCCACTACCTGGAGCAGGCCTTGGCCTGCCAGCCAGTTTGGAACTGTCTCACCTTCTCTCCTGTAGGTCTCTGCAGCCTCTGGACTGTGCACCCCAGAGTCCAGATGCTTACTGCTCCAATTCTTAGGGACCTGCAGACATCTCATGCTCCCTATTCTATCCTCCAGCTTCTCTGGCACTTGATAACTCCATCAGCACTGTTCTTTACTCTGTTGCCATCTTTCCCCTCCAATTTGGAGGCCTTTGATTCCTTTCTCACATCTGATTGCTATGGCTAGAACTTCCATAACCATGTTGAATAGAAGTAGAGAGAGTGGACACCCTTGTATTCTTCCGGATCTTAAGGGGAAAGTTTTAGTATTTGCCCATTGTATATGATGTTGGCTGAAGGTTTCACAATTATGGCTTTTAATATGTTGAAGTATGCTCCCTCTATTCTCATTTTGCTGAGCATTTTTATCATAAATGGGTTCTGTACTATATCAAAAATGCTTTTTAAGCATCTATTGATATATGTTTTTTTGTCTTTCATTTTACTTATGTTTGTGTTGTATTGTGTTTGTTGATTTGCAAATATTATACCATCCTTGTATTCCTATAATGAATCCCACCTGATCATGGTGGATGATCTTTTTAATGTTTTGTTGGATTCAGTTTGCCAACATTTTGTTAAGGACTTTAGCATCTATGTTCATCAGTGATATTTGCTTGTAGTTTTCTTTGTTTCTCTTTACCTGATTTTATGATTAGAAAAATACTAGCCTTATAGAAAGATTTGGGGAGTCTTCTTTCTTCTTGGATATTTTGGAAGTGGTTGAGTATAAGAGTTGGTCTTTTCTAAATGTTTGGTAAAATTTGGCTGTGTAGTCATCCAGTCTGGAGCTGTTGGCCAGTAGTTATTTTATTACTGTTTTAATTTCACTAGTAGTTATTGGTCTATTCAAGCTTTCTTCTTCTTCTTGATTCAGTTTTGAAGGATTACATGTTTCCAAAACTGTCCATTTCACTCAGGTTGTCAAATCTTTGATATATTGTTACTTGTGGTATTTTTTTTTAAATACTTTGCATTTCTGTGGTATTGGTGTTGATTTATCCTATTTTGTTTATATGGATCCTCCCTCTTTTTTTCTTTATGAGTCTAGTTAAAGACTTGTCAATTTTGTTTATCTTTTTAAAAAACAAACTCCTGGATTCATTGATCATTTGAATTGTTTTTTTAGTCTCTACGTCATTTAATTCTACTCTGATCTTGATTATTTCTTTCCTTCTACTTGCTCTGAGCTGTTTGTTGTTGTTCCTGTAGTTGTTAGCTGTAGGGTTAGGTTGCTTATTTGAGATTCTTCTGTCCTTTTTGTGTAGGCCTGTATTGCTCCGAACTTTCCTCTCATAACCCCCTTCATTGTGGCCCATAGGTTTTGGGCTCTTACGTGTTCATTTTCGTTTCTTTCCAAAAAGTTTTTATTTGTTTCTTGATCTCATTTTAATCTGCTCATTATTTTAAAGCATGTTATATGGTCTCCATGAATTTGAATGTGCTTTGGTTTTTTCCTTGAGGTTGATTTCTGGTTTTAAGCCATTGTGATCTGAAAAGATGCTTGATGTAATTTCAATGTTCTTTCATTTGTGAAGGCGTGTCTTGTGTTCTACTATATGGCCTATCTCTGAGAATGTTCATGTGCATTTGAAATGAATATGTATTTTGCTTCCTTAAAGTGAAAAGTTCTGTACACATCAATTAAGTTTATTTGATCTAGAATGTTGTTCAATGCCACAATATCCTTGGTGTTTCTTTGTTTGGAAGATCTGTCCATTGTTGATAATGGAGTACTAAAATCCCCTACTATTAGTTTGTTGCTGTCCATATCCTTCTTGAGGTCCTCCAAGATTTTCCTTATAGAGTTGGAAACTCCTATATTGAGTGCATATATGTTTCAAGGGTTATATTTTCTTGATGGATTGTTCCCTTAAGTATTATGAAATGTCTTTCTTAGTGTCTTATTATGGTCTTTGTTGTGAAATCTATTTTGTATGATTTAAGTATTGTTTCCCCAACTTTTTTTCATATCCACTTGCTTGAAATATTTTTTCCATCCTTTCATATTCAGTGTTAGTAGATCTTTTTTTTTTTTTTTTTTTTTTTTTTTTTTTTTTTTTTTTTTTTTTTTTTTTTTTTTTTTTTTTTTTTTTTTTTTTTTTTTTTTTTTTTTTTTTTTTTTTTTTTTTTTTTTTTTTTTTTTTTTTTT
>PVIW01013935.1:0-13945 GCA_004026585.1 Noctilio leporinus | reverse complement strand
TGATTGGTACATTTAATCCATTTACATTTAAGGTTATTATTGACAGGTACTTATTCATTGACATTTTTCCTCTTTGTTCCTGTGTTCCTCTCTGTCTCTTTCTGTTTCTTCATATTTTTAAAGCTTACCCTTTACCATCTTTTGCAATGCTGGTTTGAGGGAGATGTAGTCTTTCAGCCATCTTTTTCTGGGAAAATATTTGTTTCACCATCCATTTTTAATGAAAGCGTTGCTGGATAGAGTAGTCTCAGTTGTAGGCCTTTGTTTTTCATTACTTGGAATTTTTTTTTTTTTTTGCCATTCCCTTCTGGCTTATAGTGGTTCTGTTGAGAAATCAGCTGATAATCATATTGAAACCCACTTGTATGATATTATCTTTTTCTCTCTTGCTGCTTTTAGTATTCTCTCTTTTTCTTTGAAGTTTGCCATTTTAATTATAATGTGTCTTGGAGTGGGACTCTGGGTTCATCTTCATTGGGACCCTCTGTGCTTTCTGAACTTGCATGACTTTTTCTCTTATCAAGTACAGGAAGTTTTCTGTCATAACTTTTTCAAATAGGTTTTTGTACCTTGATCCTCTTCTTCTCCTTCTGGTATTCCTATTATATGGATATTATTACATTTCATGTTGTCCTGCTGCTCTCTTTAAAGCTCTTCATTTTTTTCCAGTCTTTTTGCTTTGCTGCACTGTCTGAGAATTTTTTCTATGTTGTCCTCCAGCTTACTTAATTGATCCTTTGCTTCAGATAGCCTGATTTTGATTCTTTTAACTGTGTTCTTCAATTCGGAAACTGTAATCTTTATTTTCTCCTGGCTCATTTTTTATTATTAATTTATCACTGTTGTGTTAGAATTGTTTCATTTTCCCCTCATTGTTCTCCCCTGCCTCATCCACCCACCTCCTCTCCCATAGTCAATGCCCACTTCATTCTCTATGTCCATGGGTCTTTCACATTAGCTCCTCAACTAAACCCTTTCTGTTCTCTATCTCCTCTCCCTACTACCCTCCTGTTACCTTCATTTTGCTCCTTTTTGCCATGTCTCTAGATCCATTTTGCTCATCTATTTGTTTTGCTCATTAGTTTCCAGTATTAAATGAGATCATATGGTATTTGTCTTTTGCTGCCTAGATTATTTCACTAAGCATGATACTCTCCAATTCCAACTATGCTATCATCAAAGGTAGAAGTTCCTTCTTTCTTTCCTTCTACTACATAGTATTCCATTGTGCAAATGTACCACAGTTTTATTTTGTTTTGTTTTGTTTTATCCATTCATCTACTGATGAGCAATTAGGGTGTTTCCAGCACTTGACTACTGTAAATAGTGCTACTATGAACATAGGGGTGCATAGGTTCATCTGAATTAGTGTTTCAGGATAATTCAGGTATAATCAATCCTAGCAGTGGAATCAATGGATCTAAAGGCAGATTTTTCTTTTTTTTAGTTTTTTGAGAAAACTCTATACTGTTTTCCACAGTGGCTGCACAATTCTGCATTCCTGCCAACAATGCCCTAGGATAGCCTTTTCTCCACACTCTCACCAGCACTTCTCATTTGTTGATTTGTTGATGATGGCCATTCTGACAGGTATAAGGTTGTATCTCATTGTGGTTTTCATTTGTATCTCTTTGTTGGCTAGAGATGCTGAGCATTTTTCATCTGCCTATATGCCCTTTGTATGTTCTCCTCTGAGAAGCATCTATTCAGGTCCTTTGCCCATTTTTTAATTTGGTTGTCCGTATTTCTAGCGTTGAGTCATATAAGTTCTTTATATATTTTGCATATCAAACCATTGTCTGATGTATAATTGGCAAATATGTTTTTTCATATGGATGTTTCCCTTCTCTTTTGCTGATGTTTTCTTTAGCTGAGCAGAAACTCTTCAGTTTGATGCAGTCCCATTTGTTTTATTCTCTTATTTCCCTTGCCCCAAAGAAAAATATTGGTGAAAATATTGCTGTGTGAGATACCTGAAATTTTACATTCTTTTTCCACTAGAACTTATATGGTGGCCCAGATTATGTTTAAGTCTCTTATCCATCTTGAGTTGTATAGTATAAACTCATAGTCTATTTTCATTTACTTGCATGTCCCAGTCCAGTTCTCCCAACATCATTTGTTGAAGATGCTATATGCAGTCCATTTTATGCTCCTTCCCACTTTGTCAAATATTAGTTGACCATAGAGTCCTGTGTTTATTTCTGGGCTCTGTTCTGTTCCATTGACCTGTATGTCTATTCTTTTGCAGTACCATACTGTTTTTATTACAATGGCTTTGTAATATTGTTTGATATTCTGTATTGTGATTTTGCCTACTTCTTTTTCTCTTTATCAAGATTGATGTGGCTATTCTGGGTTCCTCCTAGCTCTTATTGAGAGTTCCTATGTCCTTTTTAATGCTGGTGTAATTGGTATAGTTCTTTGTAAATTCCTTGTAGCTTTCCTGGAGTTCTTTGTAGTTCCCTTGGATTTCTTTACAGTTTCTTTGAGCTCACTGAGCTCATTGAGCTTCCTTATAACCATTATTTTGAATAGTTTGCTTGCCTCTTTTTCTTTCAGCAGTCTTTTTGGAGATTCCTCCTTTCCTTTTAATGGAGTGTTGCCTTTTTCTCCCCATTTGAGGTGACTCTTGTTGTTTGTGTCTTCTTAATAGACTTATCTGCTTTGACTACCTACCTTTATGGTCTAATCTTCTGTGGTAGGAGTCTTGTGGGATTCAGTAATGAAGCCTCTTGGATTTTCTGAACTTGATACTCTTAGGAAGTCCTTTATGCCATTTATTTGTGCCTCCCAGTTGTATTTCTGATTTTGATGTTGTTATGTTGCTATTTGGTGTGTCCTTCTCTCCAGCTAGTTGATTGAGCCTAACTCTGCCCACCATGTCTTATATACTGTCATTGAGTTGCTGCTAAACAGAACTACCAATCCAGGCAAGATACCCACACACCCCTATGAAGACAACTTCTACCCTCAGTCACACTTTCAACTGCAAATGAGCCAGTATTCATAAGGATGTGAAGAGCTTAAGACTATTATAAGAAAGTAAAAACCAATAATAAGAGTTGACTAACTAAAAGGTAACATTTTTGAGAGGGGAGATGGAGGAGCAATAACAGTAAGGAGAAGGGACAAGGCAATGAGAGAAAGCAAAATTTACATCATGTATAAAGTAAGAGAAGCCAGAATAAAGTAAGAGAGAAGCACATAGTGTGTGTGTGTGTGTGTGTGTGTATTCTGTGTGAGAGAACATACACAAAATAAAAGGAAGATGAAAAATAAAAAAAGGAACCAAATTGTGGGAAAAGTTTCACCACAGCACAACAACCTATAAGCTAAGATTGATATTGTTGGGATGTGAATACAAAGTGAAAAAGAAAGAAAGAGAAACATAGATAGATGTCTGGAGGAAAAAGAAGTGATTTGGAGATAATAGAGGGAGGAGGAATACTATGAATGAGGAGTGAGTGAGAGTCAGTCTAAGACAAGGAAAACTTTAAATATAAAATGAAAGAAAGAAAAGGCAGGAGGAAGGTACAAGTAGAGTAAGAAATGGAGATGATAATATTTGAGATTTGAAATAGCAGAATAGTGAAGATCAATGAATAAGATTGCAAAAATGCCACAACTACCACCCTACCCACACTCATTGGGCACAGATTGATCACAGTGGAAAGAGAATAGGTGTATTTTATAAAAAGAAAAATGTATATGTGGTGATTAATGACAAGAAAAAGTGGTTATGAGAGGCTAGAGAGGAAAGAAATAGTAAGAGTGGGGATTGCAAATGAGTGGAGGCAAGAGAAAGAATAGAATTTAAAACAAAAATAAGAAGAGAAAATCAGATGGTAATATGGAGTGAAAGAAGGGCGGAGCAAATTATGAGATTTGGAAAAAACTATAATATAAGAACTAGTTACTTAAAAAGCACTAATGACTAGAACAAGAAATGAATGTTGAAAGGATACTCTAGAGATTAATAACTCATGTAGAAGATTGTGGTGGAATTCATTTCCATAGTATCTGGTTTTTAACCCTTTCTTCTCTTTCTGGTTCTGCCTCTGGTGATATCAGTTCATTCCCCATTCTGGAACTAGGCAGCCTATTTGCATCTAGCAGTGTTTTACTGCCTGTGTCTGACTCTTTTTCATTGATTAAGTCACTCTGTAATCTGCAGTTAGGCTTAAGCAACTTGGGGGCAAAGCCAAATAATTTCCTGTAAGTGAGACTGTTTCTTCCCCTCATACTGATCCCACTTGGAGGGGAGTGGTCTACTCCCCTCCAAGTAGAAAGATGGCCCCTACTGCAGTACAAGGGATGAATGAGCACTGGGGCCCTGTCCACTGCTCCTCCAGCTTTCTCTGCCTGAAATCAACCTCTCAAATTCTCCCCAAATTTCTCTAGTCCAGTTGCCCTCCCCTCCAAAGAGAGTAGGTGTGAATGTAATCCTGTGTGCCTTCCCCAAAAGTTCTCTGTTCAGCCCCCTCACTGCATCACCAGCCTCTTAGCATAGCCACTATATCCGTGTGCACAATTAGGTTCCCTGCCAAGTCTTGGGTCTTTCCCCCTTCCCATTTCACACTTGTTAGAATGGCTATTACTACAAAGTATGAGAAATAATAAGTGTTTATTATTTCTAACTTCTAAATAATGTTATCCATGAGATCCCAGCATTCTGGAAACTCTTTACACCAATTCACAGCCACTTTCATTCACCTATGCTCTGTGCATCTAGTCATTCCAGAATGGGAGCAAGTGGATAGGGTTACTAGCTACTCTGCTTCCATCTTCCCTTTCTTCTATTCTCTTGTTTTATAATTTTCTTAATATTTTTTTCTGGCTTACTTTATTATAAATACAGTGTGTAATACATATAGGAAAGTTTCTATTAATTAACTATTTATGTTATCCATAAGGCTTCTGGTCAACAGGAGGTCATTATTAAGAAAGTTTTGGGTGCGAACCCAAAGGTCGCTGATTCGATTCCCCAGCCAGGGCACATAACCAGGTTGCAAGCCAGGTCTCCAGCCAGGTATGTGACTGGAGGCAGGTGAAAGGCAACCACACATTGATTCTCTCCCTCTCTGCCTTTCTCCCTTCCCCTCCCTTTAAAAATAATAAAAATCTTTTTTAAAAAAAAGAAAGAAAGAAAGTTTTGGGGAAGTCAAAATTTATATGCGGGCTTTCAACTGACCTGGGAATTGCCACCCCCAACTTCCATGTTGTTCAAGGTTCAACTGTATATATTTTATACTATAGCAGATTAAAGCAATGGACAGCCCTGGCTGGTGGCACAGTGCATAAGGCATGAGCCTGTGAACCCAAAGGTAACTGGTTCAATTCCTAGCCAGAACAACATAACCAGGTTGCAAACCAGGTCTCCAGCCAAGTCTGTCGCTGAAGACAAGTGAAAGGCAGCCATACATTTATGTCTTTCTACCTCTCTGCCTCTCTCCCTTCCCCCCTCTCTAAAAATAAATAAAATCTTAAACAAAAAAAGAAAGAGCTTTTTAATAAATAAATAAATAAAATAATGGACAAAATGTTATCTCCATCCTGACATGTACACTCTTTTGCAACATGACTTTTATCTCCTCCTATCATATGATGTACTTTAACTAACAAGAAATTTAAAAACATAACACAAGCAGAGCCTTGGAAAAGCGCTTGTGTAGTGAGCTTGCCTTTTCTTGCTGCTTTTTGGAAGACTGAGATTACAGTGTGAAGAAGCTGGGGCTAGCCCACATGCAGCAGAGACAAGATATTCCAGCTAATACCCACCTAGACCAATCATCTCACCAACCTGCAGACTAATGAATGAAGCCATCCTAGACGATCCAACTTTAACTGAGCTTGCCCAGACCAGAAGCACTGCACAGTCAACTTGCAAAGTATGAGAAATAATAAAATGTTTATTATTTCTAAACTACTAAATTTTGGAATTTTTCATACACCAAGAACTAAGTGACTGAAACAGATGAAGTGAAAGTGGCAACATGATTTTATATTCTTATCAGCAGGCTATGAGAGTTCTCATTTTCTTGATATCACATCAGAGAAAAATAATGAGGTAATTTTCCTTTACATAAAAAAGGAAATGAAACCAACCAATAAGCATACAAAAAGATATTCCCTTTTATTTCACCATGTAATAGTGTAATCATATTACACTATGATTAACTACTCTTCCATTCCCAGATCACTTATTCTAATATAACCTACCTAAAGCTACAAACCAGCAATTTGGAAAAGTGCACTGACATGCACATCATCTACTCTAGAGGCTAAGGTATATACCTGTGATAAGGTGGCAGACCTTGAGGAGAGACCTCCTGCCTGCAGTCTGTTCTGTCCACTCTAGGCCTGGGCTATCAAGCCCAAGCAGTCAGTTAAAAGTGGACTTCAAAGCCATACAATACAATAGTAATTTTTTAAAACCATCTTTTGTAAAAAAAAAAAAATGATGTTCCATGGAACCAGAAGTTCCATGAACTAAACTTGAATTTCCAGTTTAATATAGTCTTGACTATTTTAAATATTTTTAAAATACATTGTGGAAAAATACAGTATTCTCAAGGGATTCATAGAAAGGCAAGCTGAGACAATGGCAAAACATTCCTGCCACAAAACACCTAGAAAGATATATCCGAAATATAGAGGGAAATCATACAACTCAACAAGAAAAATAATATAATTAAAAAGATAAAAATATAACACAGATCTGAAAGCTAGAGAGCAGAAATGGAAGTCAAGGAAGGAGGTCAATGGCACAAATCAAGTGGGACTGACAAGTGGGATTAAGCCCAGACCAACTCACAAAGTATGAAAAATAGGAAGTGAAATGGGACAAGGAAACCCTTGCCTACTAACCTTAACAGCAAATAATGAGCTTATTTTTTAAACTGATGACATGGACACATTTAGGACCTGATTTACATTACACACCTAGTACCAAAAACCACATCACTGTCCCCCATACACAAAAAAATAATAATCATTTAAGCTATACTCACATTTAATAGTGATATCATAATACAGACATTTTCAAACTAAAGGGGAAAAATGTATCTCAGGAAGGAACTGAACTCAGAAGAAACAAGCAATAGGTTTTGAAGAAGCAGATATAAGGGGTAAAAGTAAGGAAGGGCATTGTTAGAGGTGTGGGTTAATCTGAAAAAATATTTATCCTACAAAAATAATAATGATAACAGACTTGGATAGTTAAAAGCAAATTGAAACTAAAATACTAGAAAACAGCACTATCTAAGATGAAGAGGAAGTAGGTTTAAAGCAATCAATTTAGTGAAATACTATTAAAGAGGAAAATAAAAAGATTGGTTAACTTCATCAAGTCAAATATGGATATTAAAAACTTAGTTTACTAAGAGCAAAAATAAAACATGTAACTTCCAGTGAAGTAAACTAGAGAAAACTTGATCTAAAAGAAGGCAGAAAAAGGAGAACCAAGATGGTGGAGGAGTAAGTGGAGTACACCAATCTCTTCCCAGAACCAATGTGGAATTTCAACTTAATTGGAGAGAACTCATCTGGAATAACCAACAGAACATTAGCTGGAGAGCATCCTTATAACCATGCAGAGAGGAGAAGAGGCCACTTCATCACAATATGACTGACATGCCTAAACCTGATGGCTGATCATAGATTAATTGGATTAAGACAAAGACAGTGGATCTCTAACAGGTTGACTAGGTCCAGACTAAGACACAAGCTGAACTCACCAGGGGAAAGCCCAGGAAGTAAAGAAAGTGCACCTCTATATTACAGAAGGTCACACCACAAAGACAGGAAGTCAAAGCAGACCAGTCTAAGAAGCACAAACAAACAAGAAGAGTCACCTAAAATGGGCAGCAAAGAAACAAATCCTCATTGAAAAAAAAAGAAGAAATCCCCAGAAAGAGTGCTAAATGAAATAGAGGCAAGTGCACTATTAGACATAGAATTCAAAATAATAATTATAGAGAAGCTCAATGAGCTCAGCAAGCTGAAAGAAAACTACAGACAACTCCAGGGGAACTACAAAGAAGTCCAGGGAAGCTACCAGGAACTTACTTAAAACTACACCAACATTAAAAAGGACATAGAAACTATCAATAAAAGCCAGGTGGAAATGAAGAATACAGGTTTTGAATTGAAGAATACATTAAAATGAATCAAAAACAGGCTATATCAAGTAGAGGAACAGATCAGCAAGCTGGAGGACAACATAGAAAAAATACCCAGATAGTGCAAAAAAATGAGAAAAGACTGAAAAAGAAAGAAGAGATTTTAAGGGAGCTACAGGACAACAACAACAACAAAAAAAGCAATAATATCCATATCATAGGGATACCGGAAGGAGAAGAAGAGAAGTAAGGGAAAGAAAACCTGCTTGAAAAAGTAATGACAGAACCCTGGCAGGTGGCTCCATGGATAGGGCACCAGCCTGCGAAAACAAAAGTCACTGGTTTGATTCTCAGCCAGGGCACATAACCAAGTTGCAAGCCAGGTCTCCAGCCAGGTCCGTAGCTGGAGGCAGGTGAAAGGCAACCATGCATGGATGTCTCTCTCCCTCTCTGCATCTCTCCCTTACCTTCCCTCTACAAATAATAAATAAGTCTTAAAAAAAAAAGCTACTAACTTTAAGAAGAAAACAAAAAGTAATGACAGAAAACTTCTCTAACTTGGAGAGAAAATGTCATACAAGTGTAGGAAGCACAGAAGGCCCTAATGAAGATGAACTGAAAGAGGTCCACTCAAAGACTCATTATAATTAAAATGGCAAATTTCAAAGAAAAAGAGAGAATCCTAAAGGCATCAAAAGAGAAAGATAATAACATATAAGGGGGCTCCAATGTGATTATCAGCTGGTTTCTCAACTGAAACACTACAAGACAGAAGAAAATGGCAAAAAACATATTCCAAGTAATAAAAAACAAAGGTCTACAACCAAGACTAGTCTATCCAGCAAAGCTCTCATTCCAAACAGAAGGTGAAATAAGGAGTTTCCCAGACAAAATAAGGCTAAAAGACTAACTCTCCTACAAACCAGCATGCAAGAGATGGTAAAGGGTCTGTTATAAGAAGATAAAGAAACAGAGAGAGTCAGAGAGGAACACAAATACAAAGGGGAAATGTCATTGAATAAGTACCTGTCAATAATAGCCTTAGAGGTAAATGGATGAAATGCACCAATCAAAAGACACAGAGTAGCCGAATAGATAAGAAAATATGACCCACATATATGCTGTCTACAAAAGCCCCAACTCAGAACATAAGATCTACACAGACTGCAAGTGAAGGCATGGAAAAATATACTTCCACCAAATGGACATAAAAAAAAGACTAGGGCAGCAATACTTACATCAGACAAAATAGATTTTACAATGAAGGCCACACAAACAGACAAATAAGGACATTTCATAATACTTAAGGGAACATTCCATCAAGAAGATAATACCCTCGTAAACATATATTCACCAAACATAGGAGAACCCAAATATATAAGAAAATCTTAGAGGACTTCAAGAAAGATATTGACAGCAACACACTCATAGTAGAGTTTTTTTTCAACACCACATTGTCGACACTGAGCAAAACTTTCAAGCAAATAAAGAGCAAGGATATGGTGGCATTGAACAACACTCTAGATAAAATGGACTTAACTGACATATACAAAATTTTTCACCCCTACGAAGCAAAATACACATTTATTTCAAATGCACATGAAACATTCTTAAAGATAGACCACATGGTAGGACACAGGACAAGCCTCCACAAATTATGAAAATTGAAATCATACCAAGCATCTTCTCAGATCACAATGGTTTGAAACTAGAAACCAAACTCAAGGGAAAAAAGCAAAAACATTCTAATTCATGGAGACTGAATAACATGCTACAGTAATGATTGGGTTAACAACAAGATCAAAGAAGAAATCAAAAAGTTTCTGGAAACAAGTGAAAATTAATACACAATAGCCCAAAACCTATGCGACACAGCTAAGGCAGTCCTTGGAGAGGTTCATAATAATACAGGTCTACCTAAAAAGGTTAGGGGAAGCTCATATGAACAAGCTAACCATAAAGCTATAAGAACTAGAGAAGCAACAAAAACAAGCACCAGAGCAAGTAGAAAGAAGAAAGTAATCAAGGTCAGAGCAGAATTAAATGACAGAGAGACTAAAAGAACAATTCAAAGGATCAATAAAAACAGGAGCTGGTTTTCCAAGATGGTAAACAAAATCAACAAGCCTTTCATCAGATTCATCAAGAAAAAAAAAGAGGCCCCAAATAAACAAAATCAGAAATGACAGAGGAGAGATCACAATAGATACCACAGAAATACAAAGAATTGTAAGAAATTACTACAAAAAACTATATGATAAGAAATTTGACAACCTGGGTGAAATGGACAAATTTATGGAAATGTATAATCTTTCAACACTGAATCAAGAAGAAGCAAAAAGCCTGAATAGATTAATAACAACTACTGAAATTGAAACAGTCATCAAAAAGCTCCCAGTGCACCAAAGTCCAAACCTGGATAGCTACACAGGCAAATTCTACCAAATATTTAGAGATGAAATAAGATGTACCCTTTTCAACCTATTCCAAAAATCTGGAAGACAGAAGACTTTCAAACCCTTTCTATGAGGCCAGTATTATTATAATCCCAAAACCAGCTCAAGACACAACAAAGAAAGAAAACTATAGGTCAGTAATTCTGATGAGCATAGATGTTAACATCCTCAACAAAATTTTGGCAAACCTGATCCAGCAATACATTAAAAAGATCATACACCATGATCAAGTGAGATTCATCCTATGGATGCAAGGATGGTATAACATCTGCAAATCAGTGAACATTAATGCACCACATAAACAAAATGAAAGACATAAACCATATGATCATATCAATAGATACTGATAAGGCATTTGATAAAGTACACCATCTATTTATGGTAAAAATGCTCAGCAAAATGAGAACAGCCGGAGCATACCTCAACATAAAAAAGAACATAAGTGAGAAACCTGCAGCCAACATCATATTCAATGGGCAAATACTAAAACCTTTCCTCCTAAATCAGAAATAACACAAGGGTTCCACTCTCTCCACTTCAATTCAATGTCATTTTTGGAGTTCTAGTCACAGCAATAAGACAGAAAAAATTTTTTTTTAATTTTTAAGGAATCAAAGTCATCCAAATTGGAAAGGAGGAAGTAAAACTGTCATTATTTGCAGATGATATAATACTGTACATACAAAACCCAATAGACTTTCCCCAAAACTTACTCAACCTAATAAGCAAATTTAGCAAAATAGCTGAATAAAGTCAATATTCAGAAATCAATATTGGCATTTTTGTATACCAACAATCAAACATCAGAGATAGAAGCTAAAAAACAAATCCCATTTACCATAGCAACAAGAAAAATAAAGTTCTTAAGAATAAACTTAACTAAGGAGGTAAAAGACTTGTACTCAGAAAACTACAGAACAATGAAGAAAGAAATTAAGGAAGATACAAGTAAATGGAAGCATATACCATGTTAATGGATGGGAAGAATTAACATCATTAAAATGTCCATACTACCCAAAGCAAACTACAGATTCAGTGCAATTCCAATTAAAATACCACTGACAGATTTCACAGATCTAGAGAAAATAGTTCAAAAATTTATATGGAGCCAAAAATGACCATAAATAGCCACAGCCATCTTGACAAAGAGGAACAACATACGGGGATCACAATATTGGATGTGAAACTATACTACAATGCTGCTGTAATCAAAACAGTATGGTATTGGCATAAGAATAAACATATAAATTAATGGAACAGAATAGAGGGCACAGAAATAATCCCAGGACTCTATGGCCAATTAATATTCAACAAAAGAGAATGAATAAAATGAAAATATACTCTTCAACAAGTGGTGCTGGGAGAACTGGACCAGGACATGCAAAAAATTTACATTAGACCACCAACTTACACCATACACCAGAATAAACTCAAGATGGATAAAGGAATTAAACATAAGCTGTGCTATCATAAAAGTCCTAGATGAAAACATAAGCAGTAAAATGTCAGATATCCAACACAGCAATATTTTCACCAATACTTCTCCAAGGGCAAAGGAAATAAAGGAACAAATAAACAAATGGGACTACAAAAAACTGAAAAGTTTCTGTTCAGCTAAAGAAACCATCAGCAAAATTCAAAGGAAACAAACTGTATGGGAAAACATAGTTGCCAATGATACCTCAGACAAGGGTTTGACCTCCAAAATATATAAAGAACTTAGGTGACAACATCAGGAAGACACACAGCCTAATTAAAAAATGGGCAAAGGACCTGAACAGACACTTCTCTGAGGACATATAAAGGGTTCATAGCTATATGAAAGAATGCCCAACATCACTAGCTATCAGAGAGATGTACATTACAACCAGGAAATAATACCACCTAACACCTGTCAGAATGGCCATCACCAACAAATCAACAAACAACAAGTGCTGGTGAGGATGTGAAAAAAAGGGAACCCTTGTGCATTGGGAATGCAGAATGGTGCAGCCACTATGGAAAACAGTATGAAGTTTCCTCAAAAAGCTAAAAGCAGAATTGTCTTTATATCCAGCAATTCCTCTGCTAGGTTTATATGCAAAGAATTCTGAAACACCAATTCCGAAGAACCCATGTATCCCTATGTTCAGAAGTGCCCATCAATGGATGAATGGTATTGCAAAAAACTTTGGTACATTTACACAGTAAAATACTACGCAGCAGAAATACAAAAGGAACTCCTACCTTTTGTGTCAATACGGATGGAACTAGAGAGTGTTACGCTTAGTGAAATAAGCCAGTCAGTGAAAGACAAATACTGTATGATCTCACCTAATAAGGGAGACTAATGAGCAAGAACACAAACATGCAAAATAGAACCAGAGGCATGGAAACAAGGAACAGACTTTCAGTGTGCAGAAGGGAGGGGAGAGGGGAAGAGTTTAGTCAAGAAACTAGGATAAATGACCCATGGACATTGACAACATGTGGGATTTACTATGCAAGAAGGGTTAGGGAGGGTGGGGCAGGCGAGAGCCATGATGGAAAATGGAATAAATGGCCCTGGCTGGTATGACTTAGTGGATTGGCTGCTAGCTAGCCTGTGAACCCAAAGGTTGCTGGTTTGATTTCCAGTCAGGACATATGACCAGGTTGCAAGCCAGGTCTCCAGCCAGGTAGGTTCTTAGCTGGAGGAACATGAAAGGCAATCACGCATTGATGGTTCTCTCCTTTTCTACCTCCCTCCCTATCCTTCTCTCTGAAAATGATGAATAAAATCTTCATTAAAAATGGGATAAACGTAATACAACAACAATAAATTAATTTTTTATTATGTCATTAGTGAAGAGATAGAAAACAGGTTAATGTAGCTGGTTATTACCTAGTAACAATCCTACACATAAGATTTAGACATACCACTGTGGAAAACAGTGTGGGGTTTCCTTGAAAAACTAAAAATGGAACTGCCTTTTGATCCAGCAATTCCACTACTTGGACTATACCCAAAGAATCCTGAAACACCAATTCATAACAACCTATGCACACCTATGTTCATAGTAGCACTATTTACAATAGCCAAGTGCTGGAAACAGCCTCAGTGCCCATCAGTGGATGATTGGATCAAAAAACTTTGGTACATATACACAATGGAATTCTATATCACAGAAAGAAAGAAGGAACCTGTACCCTTTGCAACAATATGGATGGAACTGAAGAGAATTATGCTTAGTGAAATAAGCCAGTCAGTGAAGGACAAATATCATATGATCTCATCCATTACGGGACAATAATGAGCAAAACTAACAACAAACAAAACAGAACAAAGTATATGAATACAAGAAATAGGCCTTCAGTGGTCGGGGGAAAGGGGTTGGGGGGAGGGAG
>PVIW01013934.1:0-18579 GCA_004026585.1 Noctilio leporinus | reverse complement strand
TTATTCCTTGTATTCATACACTTGGTTCTGTTTTTTATTATCTTTTTTTTCTCTACTAAAATCTTAGCTCCAGAAGAGTGGAGATTATTTCTTTGTTATTTATTACTATATCTTTAGTGAATAGAAAAGTTCAGGCACAGAGTAGGAATAGCATGTATTCATTGACTTAGAAAAAGATAAGGAAACCAAGGCTCTGAGATACTTACTCACTTGTCAGGATGCACTGCAGAGTCTGAGCCCAAGACATCAGGTCAGGCATAGTACTGCATTGCTCCAAAGCTCATGCCATTCTGTACACTCAATGGTCGTCAGGAGGAAGAGTCTCAGAAACATCTTCTCAGGTTGTGTTCATGCACAAGAAACACATGGTCCAGGAAAAAGGCAAGATCTAAAGCCCTGGCCAAGGACTTCTTTAATCAGCCACTTCAGGGAGGGGTGTATGTGCCCAGGATGTTGGATGCCACACCCAAGTCTTGTAGGATATGCGAGACAGGTGCAGCTGAGACAGCAGTGTATAAATTCTGAGTGTGAGTTGGGTCCAGTGCTGGCATGATGACACTGCTCCTACGGAACTTGTCTGTGCACAGTGGAGGGGTCTATTTTTTCAGGAGGCTTGAACCATTAAGGAATTCTCTAGGGACCTTGAGTATGCTATGTAGATGGAATCAGTTGGCAAAAGAAGATGTGTTCCGCATTTCGGGTGTTTAAAAAAAGCTCTAAAATCAGGAAGTACCTGGAGAGGCTGTTGTCTTGCTTGCCATGTAACCATGATTCTTTAAGGAAGAGGATTGGCATCTGATAGCAAAGGGTGGCAGGGCCAGAGACATCTGAGGCACTGAGTAAATGGACTGTGACTTTGTAAGGACAGCACCATCGCCCCTGGCCTTTCCTTGATTTAGCTTGGGGAATAATCCAAGCTGGGAGGGGAGGGACAGATTTTTCAGGCCCAAGGGAAGTAAAGTCTGTGTTTGAGTAGGTGCAGATGCATAGTGGAAAGGAGGGTGTAATTCTACATAGGTGAGGCTGGCCCACAGGATCTGGTGACAAACAAGGGTGGAAAAGTGGCAGCTCAGTGGACACAAGGCCACTCCACTCTTTTGCCAGGCCTGGAACCTTCAGAAGGTCTTGCCTCATGAAGGCTCAGTTATGAGCATGCTTTTGTACTTCCTCCTTTTTCCAGTCTCTCAGAAGCTGGTACTGCACCTCAGGATAGCACAGTGGATGGTCTGTTTGGATGGAACTTCATTTGAATAGAAGAAAGGGGGCTCTCGAGAAGAGGAGCATGAGCCCCAAACCTTTCTTTTCCCTCATTCTGAATCTCCTCACAGAAAGACCCACATAGGTCAATAAACCCAACGCAGCTATTTTCCTATGAATATACTGATGTGCTCGAGAGCTGCTTCCAGCTGCATACCTGGGCAGCTCCATTTGTTGCTTCTGAAAGTGCACATATCTGACAGGCCACCACCTCCTGTTGTTTCAGGTTTGCGATGTCAAAGGTGTCTCATTAGGTTACACCAGCTTTACTGATTAATCTTACTTATGCACATATCTTTTCTCTCCCTGTAGGTTTGCTGGTAGCATTTATTTCTGCTACACTAGGAACAAAATCACAGGCAGGTCTCCGGAGTGTGGCATATTGCAGACTCCATCTCCTTGGCTCTCCACATTAATTTCCTTTAAGTGACACCGAGGGACCAATATGTTGCTCACACACTGTTATTTAGACAAAAATTTTGCTTTCATTTCTAATCATTTGTGTAAAAAGCTCTGGATTGGGTTTTTTCAGACCTTTTGGGCAGGGAATTGATCTCCAAACCATTTCCAAATTGCTTTCACTTTTGAATCTTGCTGAGGCTGGCATTTTCTCCTCTGGACCAGGGGCCTCAATTCTCTTATCTTTCAGAAAACAACATGTACCACACTGGCTATGAATCCCAACCCTCAACTTCAATAAGGTGTTAAATTTTTATTTAAATTAAAGCTGTGATCCTGAGGCTAATTGAGTGTTGTGCATTGTCTTCTTGAATATATTTTTTAACTTGGGATCTTCCTGACCTTTGTTGATTTCTGTACCTTTGCTTCTCACTTCTGACTTGTATTCTTTCTGTGTTGACTAGGCTAGAACAGCCAGCTACAAATAAAATCTTGATTTGACCAAAAAAGTTCATTTTCCCCCCTATAAGATGGCTCTGGTAGCACTTAGTTATCTTTATTTCAAAACAATTTGTCACGATACAATCTGTCATATCAGTCTACCTTCTAAAAATTACCAAAGTTGGTAAATTTTTGTGTACCCATTTTAAGATTAAAGATGGAAGAAAAACACATTTTTAGCATATTGTACTTTATTATTTCAAGAAAACTAAAAGTGCAACTGAAATGCATACAAGATTTGTGCAGTGTATGGAGAAGAGGCTGTGACTGATCAAACATGTCAAAAGTAGTTTGTGAAGTTTTGTGCTGGAGATTTCTTGCTGGATGATGCTGCACAGTTGGTTAGACCAATTGAAGTCATAGCGATTAAATTAAGACATTAATTGAGAACAACCAACATTATACCATGTGGGAGATAGCTGACATACTCAAAATATCTAATCAATAAAGTTATTGGTGAAAATGAAAAAATGTGTCTTTTATTTTACAGAAAAACTAAATGAACTTTTTGGCTAACCCAATACCATTTTTCCTGAGTGGGAGGTGTGAACGTGTAACTTTGTGAAAATATTATCAATGGACTCCACAACTGTTATTCTGGTGTACAAGGTGGGCCAACTACTAGAGGGAAAATAATCAGGAAGTGGAGGTAAATATAAAGGAAAGCTAAATCTATAGGGCCACACCAAGGATGAGAATGAAGGAGGAAAGGAACTTCCCCAAGATGGGGGGGGAGTCAGAAATGCCTCCCCTGGTATGGAGGTTCCAGAGTCTTCCTCTCAACATATGTCAGGTCGCCAGGAAAGTGGGGAGACAGTTCCATTCCTTACTTAGTCTTGAGAATTCCATTCTGGTGATCTGCAGGGACATAGAATCCATGTTTAACAAGTGCATCCATTATGTATGCTGATGTAGACGCGCCTCAGACCACCCTTTGAGAACCACTATACCAAGCTAAGAACAGTGTTCAGGACTCAGGAAGAAGAAGGAAGCTCTCCAGCAGGCCCCCTCCAAGGCTTCATGTGCTGGTCTTTTATTCATTCCATAAACACCAAACAGAATCACTTCTGGGGTGTTTTGTCAGGCATGGAGGGTACAGAGGTACAGTGGGTACTTTCTATCCTGGCCCTTGGGTTGTGCTAGCAATAGAACACATACTTAGGCCTTATAGTGATAAATGCTTACACTGCTAAAGCCTCATGCTATATTTTAAACATATTATTTATAGAGCATGAGAGAAGCTACTACTCAAGTGAAAAGTGCCATACTTATCTATGTTTTAAAAATTAGTCTTAGTTCAACAGGCTCACTTGTTGAGTACCAGTGGCAGATGGGGATATGGTTTTGAGACTTCAGCAGGCATTTCTAGGTGAATCTCCATGCAGGCTCCTAAAATTTTTGAAGCAAGCCTTGCCATCTTCCACAGACTACTCTCCTTTTGAGAAACAGCTCTTGCACTGTCACTGGGTCTTTGCAGAGATGGAGCACTTAACCATGGACCACCAAATTACTATTTGACATGAGCTGCTCATCAAGAACTAAGTATTATCAGACTCACCATGCCAACAACATTCCAATATCAAGTGGGAATAGTATAGATGAGTGGACCTGGGCAGGACCTGAAGGTACAAGTAAGTTACATGAAAAAGTGGCCTATGTGCCCATGGTCCCCACTCCTGCTACTCTTTTCTTCTCTCTGCCAACTTGCATTTATGGCCTCATGAGGAGTTCCTTATGATCAGTTGGTAGTGAAAGAAAGACTGAGGTCTGGTTTACAGATGCTTTACATGATATGCAGGTACCATCCAAAAGTGGAGAGCTGCAAGAATACAGCTCATTTCTGGGACACTCTTGAAGAATAACCACAAACGGAAATGAATCTAGTGGGCAAAATTTTGAGGAGTGCACTTGGTTGTTCACTTTTCTTGTAAGGAGAAATGGAAAGGCATGTGATTATTTGCTAATTACAGCTAATGGTTTGACTGTGTTGTCAGGAACTTGGAAGGAACATGCTTGAATAATAAGTGACAAAAAATTGGGGGAACAGATATGTAAACAGTTCTCTTTGAATGGGCCAAAAATGTCAATATATTTCTCCCATGTAAATGCTTGCCAAAGGATGATCTCAGCAGAGGAGGATTTTAATAAACAATTTGATAGGTGACCCATTCTGTGGATACCACTCAGCCTCTTTCCTCAGGCTCTCCTGTCAGTGTCCAGTGGGTCTATGAACAAATTGGCCAAATGACAGAGATGGAGTTTATGTATGGGATTAACAACATGAACTTTCATTCACCAAGGCTGACCCAGCTATAGCCACCACTGAGTGCCCCATCTGTCAGCAGCAGAAACCAATAATGAGTCCCCAATATGGTATCATTTCCTGGGGTGATCAGCCAGATACCTAGTGGCAACTCGATTACATAGGATTACTACTTCTATTATGGAAGAGGCAGCATTTGGTCTTTTCTGGAATAAACACGATCTGAATATGGACTTACTTTCCCTATATGCAATGCTTCTGCCAAAACTACCATCCATGGTTTTGCAGAATGCATTCTTCACCATGTTATTCCACATAGCACTGCTTCCAATCAAACTCATTTCACGGCAAAATAAGTGAGGCAATCGGCCCATGCTTGATGCTTATGGAATTCACTGGTCTTCTCATATTCCCTACCATTGTGAAGCAACTGGCTTTAAAGAATGGTGAAATGGCCTTTTGAAGACTAGGTTACAGTGCCAGCTAGGGAACAATACTTTGCAGTCCTCCAAAAGACTGTATGTGCTCTGAATCAGTGTCCAACGTACGATGTTGTTTCTCTGATAGCCAGAATTTACTGGTACAGGAATTGAAGGACGGAAATGTGAGCAGCAATACTCACTTTCATCCTGTGACCCACTAGCAATTTTTTCTTCCTGTTCTTGTGACTTTATGTTCTTCTAGTCTAGAGGTCTTGGTTCCAGAGGAGGGAATGCCTCCACCATGAGATACAGTAATGATTCCACTGAACTAGAAGTTAAGATTGTCATCTGGCCACTTTGGGCTTCTCATGCCTCTGAGACAACAGACAAATAGAAGGTTATGGTGTTAACTGGGGTAATTGATCTTGACTGCCAAGGGGGAAAGGAAGAGTATATCTGGAATGCAGAAGATCTCTTTAGGTGTCTCTTAGTATGAGGACTGTCCTTCATTTTGATATGACTATGTTTGTATGTGTAAGATATATGTATGTGTATTTCGTTATTTACAGTATTAGTGCATGCATCTGGAGGTGATTCTAACAGCTTACTTGGTTGGTTGACTGAAACCTGGACTTTGTGCTCGCCTACATTTAATGAGGTTGGGATGCCAGCATTGTCCTGGCATGACATAGAGGATGGAATTTAAAGGCTAGACAGATAAGAATCATGGACTGGATTTATCATTTACAACCTGTACATGCACTCCCACTCACATTCCTGGAGAAGGCCCAGGAGACATACCCTTCACTAAGGCATTGAGAAATACATTAATGACCAGGATACCTACACCCTTGATCAGCTCTATGGTTGCTTTCTTTTGTAGGTCAGCTACTCTGGTTTTAATAAGAATGAGATTTCACAATAGTAAAGGTCAAGGGGCAGCACTTTAATGCAAAGACACATCTACTATAAAGAGTAGCAGGATGCACAGGTCATCAGAATGACTTTACTCACAGAGGTCTTTGAGTGGCCAGTTAGTTATGGTGTTCTTAAAAATGAAATATATGAACAGTCTAATACAGTATTGCTCAACTTATAAAATAGGAAATATTCTCAGGCTGGTAACTGAAAACTGACTTGATTCTGGCTTTTCAAGATGTTTTTCAAGCTGCCTCACACTCAGTCCCTTGAATAAGAAAACCCTGCATCATTTCCACAAATAAACACTGTAAATATTACTACAAGCCTTCTTCAAAGACATCTATAGCTGTTTACTATTGACTGTGCATTTGTGGAAAGGAAATTGCCAGATCACACCCAGAGATTACTAGGTACTGACTCTGGGGACCCAAAATGCTATAGTGGACACTAATCAAAGTGGGAGTTCATGGTGGTCAGGTGATAAATGAATTTTAGCCAAAGTCTGACTTACAGTGGGCCCTGTTGGTCTGTGTATCAACTATGGGGTTACTTTTCAAGTTTCTGAATTAGACAACTGCTAGGATACCCACATGTTCTCTCTGACCTACAAGGTGAGGACCATTAAGATAGGAATGGCTAAGGACTAACTTCTATTTTCTCCAAAGTAGCAAACTAGAAGCAGTACTATATATCCAGGGAAATTGCAGAGACTAATGTTACCATAAAAGACTTGAAAGGAATAGGGGTGATGACTATCACATCCCTATATAACTCACCGGTTTCATCTGTTTAAAAGTCAGAAGGATCTTGGAGGAAGACTATAAACTATTGTAAACTTAATCAAATGGTGACTCCAATTTGCAGCTGCTGTCCCAAATAACTTCACTAGAAAAAATAAACACAGCTCCTGGCACTTGGTATGTAGCTACTAACCTTGTTGGTATTTTTTCTCTATACCAATTTATAAAGATCACCAGAATTTATTTGCTTTTACCTTGCATAGTAAATAGCATATCTTCATACTTTCCCATCAGAGCTATGCTAATCTCTTGCTTTCTTTTATGAACTGAATGTTTGTGTCTTCACCTAATTCATACAGTAAACCCTTAACCTCCAAAGTGAGGGTATTTAAAAAATGAGGCCTTTAGGAGGTGATTATTATTAGATGAGGTCATGAGGGTGAGGCCCTCCTGATATAATTAGTGCTGTTCAGAGAAGAGACACAGGGAGCTTGCTCCTTTGCTGTCCCCACATGTACACAGAGAAAAGGTCATGTGAGCACAGCGAAACGGTAGCCATGCACAAGTCAAGAGAAGCCTCAGAATAAAATCCACCATGTTGGCACCTTGAACTTGGACTTCCCATCCTCCAGAACTGTGAGAGATAAATTTCTATTTTGTTAAGCCATCCAGTCACTGGTATCTGAGCTGACTGAGAGAGATGTTGAGCTTTTATTGGAGTGGCTGCCTTAAGCTTTCTGCTCATTCCTCTTGGTTTCTTTTAGAGTTAAAGGGGGGGGGGGGCATCAGAATGATGCAAATTAAAACCATAATAAGATACCACCTCACATCTGTCAGAATGGCAATCATTAACAAATCAACAAAAACCAGTGTTGGAGAGGATGTGGGGCAAAGGGAACCCTAGTGCACTATTGGTGGAAATGCAGGCTGGTGCAGCCACTATGGAAAACAATATGGAGTTTCCTTCAAAAACTAAAAATGGAACTGCCTTTTGATCCAGGAATTCCACTACTAGCACTATACCTGAAGAACCCTGAAACACCAATTCAGAAGAATCTATGTACCCCTATGTTCATAGCAGCGCTATTTACAATAGCCAAGTGCTGGAAACAGCCTAAGTGACCATTAGTGGATGATTGGATCAAAAAACTTTGGTACATTACATTTACACAATGGAATACTACACAGCAGAAAGAAAGAAGGAACTCCTACCCTTTGCAACAACATTAGTGAAATAAGCCAGTCAGTGAAAGACAAATACCTATAATCTCACCCATTACAGGACAACAATGAACAAAACAAATGAACAAGCAAAACAGAAACCAGATACATGAATACAATGAATAGACCTTCAGGGGGCTGAGGGGAGGGGGAAAGTGGAAGAGGAGAGGAGGCAAAGAAGGGAAGCAGTTTAGTCAAGGAACTAGTATGGGAGAACCATGGACATGGACAATAAGTGGGGCTGACTTTGTGGGTGGGGAAGGGGTCAGAGGGGAGGAAAAAGGGGATGGATGTAATACAACAATAAAATTAAATTTAAAAAAAATGGAGGGATCTAAGATTGTGGCAGAGTAGTTGGTAGCTCCATCCACTTGCTCCCAGACCCAAAGCAGTTTTGCAGCCAGAGCAAAGAGTCCAGCAGGTAGCGAGTGAGAGCATTTGTAATTGACCATGCACACAGATGAGAGTGCAGGGAGTACACAGCAGTAGGCAAGAACCTGCCTGACTGCAGGGCATCCAGGAGCTAGGGACCTGGGCTTTCCAAGTGGAATGGCCATGGCTGCCCAGCCCAGCACTTCTGGCTGCACAGGGTTGGGACAGCTGCAGGTTGGCTCAGGAAGCAATCAGGGCAGAGAGAGAGAGAGCCTGGGAGGTGCAAGCTCTAGAAACAGTGCAGCAGTGCAGCAGGAATAGGTACCCAAGACTGAAGATCTCTGGAGGGAGCGGAGCCAGCACTCCATCACTACCCTGTGTTATAGTATAGCTGTGGGGCTCTTTCCAACACCATCCAGGAAAGATCCATAGAGAAACTTTAGGAGAACAAATATAGTGGAGGAGTAAGTGGAGCTACATCAATCTCCTCCCAGGGCCAATCTGGAATTACAACTTAATTGAGGAGAAATCATCTGAAATAACCAACAAGCAACATTGGGAGAGAAGCCTTATAACCACTGACAGAACAGAAAAGACCACTTCATCACAACGTGACTAGTAGGATGTGAGCCTTGCTGGGCTCCCACAGGTGGCAGCTAAAGAAACTGGAGTCAGGGGTTCCACCTAAGAAGGGTGAATTCTAAACCCCTAGCTGGGTTTCCCAGCCTATAGCAACACAGCTGAGAGTAAAACAGCATCCGGTTGTGAAAAGCAAAAAGCCACGAGATTTGCTAGCCAGAGACTGCTAGAAACAGAATTACTGAAGTGACCATGCATGAAAATACATTGGCACCCACTTACGCTGGTCTCCAGCAAAGGAAGAGCAGTGGCTTAGAGATGCTTTGGAACAGTGGCTTGCTTAGAGGAGAGTAATGAAGAAGCAGCTGACAGGGTCCCAGGCCTCACTCATCCTCCACACCACAGGTAGACTACGCTACTCAAAGTGGCACCAGCCTTAGTGGGCATCAGAGCCTTGCCCATAGGAATCAATCTGCCCTGGCTAGCAGTGCCTGAGCCTGGAAGCTGATCACAGATTGATTGGAATAACATTGAATTAATCATCCTTGCCCAATGGTGCCAAAGGTGACCACTGGTCACAGATTGGATTAACACTGAATTATTTTTCCATATCCAGCAGCACCAAACGTGAGCACTGATTAACAGATTGATTGAATTAACTGAACTAATCTGCCTTAAGTACCCAGCAGTACTGAAGACTGACCCCTGAACACAGATTAATTAGATTAAAACTGAATCAATCTGTTCTGCCCAGCAGTGCATACACCTGACAGCTGATCACAGATTAACTGGATTAAAAACTGGAGGGCATATACAAAGATGGTAGATCTCTTGTTGGCTCCAACAGGCTGACTAGGCCTTGACTAGAAAATGATGTGAGGTCACCAGAGGTGGATCCAGGAAGTAAAGAAAGTGCACTTCTACATGACAGAAGGTCATATCACAAAGACAGGAACTCAAAACAGTCCAATCTAAGCAAAAACAAACAAGAGGAGTCACCCAAAATGGGGAAACATAAAAACAACACCCCACTGAAAGGAAAGGAGGAATCCCCAGAAAGACTGCTAACTAAAATAGAAGCAAGCAAACTACCAGATATGAAAATCAAAATAATGACGATAGAGAAGCCCAATGAACTCAGCCAGCTCAAAGAAAACTACAAACAACTTCAGAGGAACTACAAAGAACTCCAGGGAAGCTACAAAGAACTTACTGAGAACTACACCAGCATTAAAAAGGACATATAAACTATCAATGAGAGCCAAGAGGAAATGAAGAATATGTACAATTCCCGAATTGAAGAATACAGTAGAAGAAATCAAAAGCGGAGAGAATTGGATGGATCAGCAAGCTGGAGGACAACAAAGAAAAAAATTCCCAGGCAATGCAGCAAAATGAAAAAAGATTGAAAAAGAATAAAGAAGTTTTAAGAGATATGTAGGATAACATGAAATGCAATAACATTCAAATCATAGGGATGCCAGTAGAAGAGATGCAAAGGATAGGAAACCTGTTTGAAAAAGTAATGACAGGGGATGGATGTAATACAACAATAAAATTAAAAAAAGAAAAGAAAAGAAAAGAAAAAGTAATGACAGAAAACTTCCCTAACTTGAGGAGTGAAAATGTCACTCATGTTAAGGAAACACAAAGGGTCCCAATGAAGATGAACCCAAACATGCTCTCTCCAAAACACATCATAATTAAAATGGCAAATTTCAAAGACAAGGAGAGAATTCTAAAAGCAGTAAGAGAGAAACAGCTAATAACATACAAGGGGGCTCCAATAAGGTTATCAGCTGATTTCTCAACAGAAATACTATAAACCACAAGGGAATGGCAAAGAATATTCCAAGCAGTGAAAAACAAAGGCCTACAACCAGCACTACTCTACCCAGGAAGGCTCTCATTCAAAATGGAAGGTGAAATAGGAGTTTCCCAGACAAAAGAAGGCTAAAAGAATACATTTCCAACAAAACAGCACAGCAAGACTCCTAAAGGTCTGCTTAAAAAAATAAGAAGAAACTGGCCCTTGGTTGGTGGCACAGTGGATAAGGCTCTGGCCTGTGAGCCAAAGGTTGCTGGTTCAATTCCCCAGCCAAGCACATAATGATGTTGCAAGCCAGGTCTCCAGCCAGGTCTGTGGCTGACAGCACGTGAAAGGCAACCATACATTGATGTTTCTCTCCCTCTCTGCCTCCCTCCTGTCCTCTCTTTCTGGAAATAATAACTAAAATCTTTTTTAAAAAGATGAAAAAAAGAGAGAGAGAGAGAGGAACAGAGGAAAACAGGTACAAAGGGGGAAATGTCAACGAATAAGTATCTGTCAATAATAACTTTAAACATAAAGAGATTAAATGTACCAATCAAAAGACATAGGGTAGCTGAACAGATGAGAAAACACGACCCACATATATGCTGTCTACAAGAGATCCACCTCAGAACAAAAGATGGACACAGGCTGAAAGTGAAGGGATGGAAAATACATATTTCAAGCAAATGGACATGAAAAAAAGGCTGGGGGAGCAATACTGACTTCAGGCAAAATAGATTTTATGATGGAGGTCATAAAAAGAGACAAAGAAGGACACTTCCTAATACTTAAGGGAATAATCCAGCAAGAAGATATAACCCTGGTAAACATACATGCACCCAACTTAGGAGCACCCAAATACATAAGGAAAATCTTGGAGTACTTAAGAAGGATACTGACAGCAAAACACTCATAGTGGGGATTTTAATACCCTATTATCAAAAATGGACAGATCTTCCATGCAAAAGAACACCAAGGATGTTGTGGCATTGAACAACACTCTAGATGAAATGGACTTAACCTCATATATACAGAAATTTTCACTCCAAAGAAGAAAAATTCACATTCTTTTCATATGCACATGGGACATTTTCAAAGGTAGATCACATGGTATGACACAGACAAGCCTCCACAAATTAAAGAAAATTGAAATCATACCAAGCATCTAAATCACAAGGGCTTGAAACTAGAAACCAACCTCAAGTTAAAAACCCCAAAACATTCTAATTCATGGAGAATGAATAACATGCTATTAAAATAGGTTAACCTAATGAATAACCTAATGACCTAATGAATAGGTTAACAGTGAGATAAAAAAAGATATCAAAAAGTTTCTGGAAACAGCCCTGGTTAGTGATACAGTGGATAAGGTGCTGGTTTGTGAACTCAAAGGTCAATGGTTCGATTCCCAGACAGGGCACATAACCAGGTTGCAAGCCAGTTCACCAGCCAAGTCCATAGCTGAAGGCAGGCGAAAGGCAACCATACATTAATGTCTCTCTCCCTTTCTGTCTCTCTATAAAAATAATAAATAAAATCTTTTAAAAAAGTTTCTGGAAACAATTAAAAATGAATACACAACAGCCCAAAACTTATGGGACACAGCAAAGGCAGTCCTGAGAAGGAAGTTCATAGAAATATAAGCCTCCCTAAAAAGGCTAGAAGAATCTCAAATAAATAATCTAACTATAAAGCTACAAGAACTAGAGGAACAACAAGCAAAGCCCAGGGCAAATAGAAGGAAGGATATAATCAAGATCAGAGCAGAATTAAATGACTTGGAAACTAAAAGAACAATTCAAAGGATCAATAAATCCAGGAGCTGATTCTTTGAAAAGGTAAACAAAATCAACAAGCCTTTAATCAGACTCATCAAGGAAAAAAAAAAAAAAAAGAGGAGAAATCACAACTGATACCATGGAAATGCAAAGGATTGTAAGAAATTACTGAAAACTACTATATGACAAAAAAACTTGACAACCTGGGTGAAATGGACAAATTTCTGGAAATGCGTATTCTTCCAAAACTGAATCAAGAAGAAGCAGAAAGCCTGAATAGACTGATAATAGTGAAATTGAAGCAGTAATTAAAAAACTCCCAGTGCACAAAAGCCCTGGACTGAATGGCTAAACAGGCAAATTTTACCAAACAACAGGGAAGAATTCACTCCTATCCTTCTCAACCTATTCCAAAAAATCCAAGAAAAGGGAAGACTCCCAGACTCTTCCTATGAGGCCAGTATTATTCTCACCCCCAAACCAGGTCAAGACCCAGCTAAAAGAGAAAACAAGAGGCCAATATCTCTGATGAACATAGATGCCAAAATTCTCAACAAAGTATTGGCAAAGCAGATAGAACAATACATTAAAAAGATCATATACCATGATCCAGCAGTACATTAAAAAGATCATATACCATGACCAAGTGGGATTCATCCCAGGGATGCAAAGATGGTATAATATTCACAAATCAATAAACCTAATACACCACATAAACAAACTGAAAGACAAAAACTACATGATCATATCAACAGATGCTGAAAAAGCATTTGATAAAGTACAGCAACTATTTATGATAAAAACCCTCAGCAAAATGGGAATAAAGGGAGCATACCTCAACATCATAAATGCCATCTATGAGAAACCTGAAGCCAATATCATACTCAATGGGCAAAAATTAAAAGCTTTCCCCCTAAGATCAGGAACGAGAGAAGGCTGTCCACTTTCTCCACTTCTATTCAACATTGTTTTGGAAGTTCCAGCCATAGCAATCAGATAAGGAAGGGGAGCAGTTTAGACAAGAACCTAGTATAAAGAAACCATGGACATGGACATGGACAACAGGTGTGATTGACTTTGAGGGGTAATGGGTGGGTGGGGAAAAGGACAGAAGGGAGCAAAAAGGGGATGGATGTAATACAACAGCAACAAACAAAATTAAATTTAAAAAATTATAATCAAAGATAATGAAAAAAAGAAAAATGAATCAAAGGCATCAAACTTGGAAAGGAGGAAGTAAAACATTATTTGCAGATGATATGATAGTGTAGTACATAAAAAAACCCAATAGACTCCACCAAAAAACTACTCAACTTAAGCAAATACAGCAGATTAGCTGGATATAAAGTCAATAACCAGAAATCAAAGGCATTTTTATATACCAACAATTAATCATTAGAGAAAGAAGCTAGATAACAAATCCCATTTTACTATAGCAACAAGAAAAATAAAGTACCTGGGAATAAACTTAACCAAGGAGGTAAAAGACCTGTACTCAAAAAATTACAAGAGAGAAAGATGGCAACAGAGTAGAGAGCAGTGCTGATGCCAACAGGCTGAGGTTGGCTCTGGGCAGTGGCAGCTCTACCCAGAAGGGCGTCTCTGACTGAAGACAGCTCCAGGCTCCCTGGCAACAAGAAATCTGAACAGTGAAGTGTGGCCAGTGAGGGCAAATGATGGAGGGAATGAGGAATTGAACTATGTGACAGCCTCACTCCAGAGACTGAGAGAAAGGATGCTCCTTACTGGGTTAGAGGCTGAGGAGGAAGACTCTCTAGGAGCTGGAGCGAGGGAGCGGGAAAGTGTACCGGCAATAGCAGCAGCTAGAGCGCCCAAAAACAGTGCCAAAAAGTGCCACTGAGCCATCTGGGAGAGGGTGGCTTGGAGCCCTAGTGAGGTGGGGGGGAGGCCCAACGCTGTGCACCCCCACAAACACTCAGGTTCCCACAAAGACTTGTAAGTACTGCAGCTGCGCCATCGGGGAGAGGGAGGCTTAGAGCCCTGGCGATGGGGAGGGCCCAGCCCCGCACACCCACACCAGCGCATAGGCCCCCACAGAAACTCCAAACTGCCCACCAGGAGGTTGCAGCTGGTGCAACTGGCACGCCCATTGCAGGTTACAATGGCTGGAGTGGGGAGGGGCAGCGGTAGCTGGCAGGCTGCCCTGCTGATGCCCTGGGGAGCCAGGCACTCATCACAGAGGCAGGGGTGAAAAACTACTCAAAAAGTTGGACTACCTGAAGGGTTAGCGTTCACCCAGGGGAGATAACTGCTGTTAGTGGACAGGCACTACCTTCTCCAGGAGTTGCGGGAGTAAGGCCAGCCATCACAGGAGCGAGGCAGGTTGTAGGACAACCCGCATTGGAGCCAGGTGCCCCTCGCAGGCAGGAACCTCCTCCAGCAGGTGGAGGGGAAGGAGCAGCCATAAACATCACAGAAGCACCCTGCTGGTCTTCACATAGAACCAGTGAGAGAAGGGAGGGCCCCAAAATACCAGCAGCACAGAAACCCAGCTAGGCTACTGGAGGCCCAGCCTACCTGGGGGCTGACACTCAGAATCAGCCCTGACTGTGACAACCATAGGCCCTGCCACTCCAAGACCACACAGCTAGACTGCAGACTGCAGAGACCTGACCAAGAAAAAGAGGCAGACTCAGGAAATGGATTGCTGCTAATCTCAAGCACCTGAGACACACCAAGAGCTACATGAATGATTAATCCCTAACATATCCTTTTCAAAAGTTATTTCCAACCCTCACAAATAGTGCATTTTAAGTAAATACTGTATATACCATAGTGTATCCCAACTCACATATTTGTACTCCTCCCCATCTCAATCCACCTAAATACCCAAGACCCTCCTCCTACTTTTGATTTAGTCTACTCACTCTCCTGATACAACTCATTCCCAGTCCTCAATCTAAGTATTCCTTCCCTCCACAGCTACCTAAACCCTTTCTTTCTTTTTTCTTCTTTTTTTAACTTTTCTGCTAAAAGCCCACAGGTCCTGGCTCCACCTGGACCAATCAGGGATCATTAAGGATGAAAGGTGGGTAGATGCAGCAACTATATATAGGCTTATAGTGTTCATTCATACTTGAGGCTTCCTGATTCTCCCTCTCATTTCTATAGAATAGATAAGTTGGTTTTCTCTCTCATATCCCTGTTATCTTTGTTACTCTTCAGCACCCTTCAAAAATATTTATACTTTAGTTAACTTAATCATTTTTTCCCCTTTGACAACAGTCTTAATATACCTACATCCCTATTAAGTAAGACTGGCTAAGTTGCAGCTGAGGGTGTGATTAAGAGTGGGAGCCACCTTGGAAGGTATGGGTATATAGTTATATTCACAGGTAGTCAAAAGGGGGATTAAAAGAGAAAAATATCTCTGAAGGTGTGGTTATTTTGCGTGGATTGGTGTTTGTGTTTTAGGAGCAGCTCAAAATCAGTGTATGAGAAAGGATAGAAGGAGTGTCTTTCAATCAGCCAACTGGAAGGAAAGGAGCAACGTACACAACCAATCCAAAATACAACCAGACAGCCCAAGTTAATGACACAAAGGCCAACCCAAGAGCAATAAGTGGAGAAAATCTAGGAGACTGCAACACTGAACTCCACAAATCTCCTAACACAGAAGGGTGCTCCACAAAGGCAGGGAAGTAAAGCAGATTAATCCAAGAAAAAAAACAAGCAACAACAGACACTCAACATGGGGAAAAAAAGATCAGTCCATCACTAAAAGAAAGAATCCCCAGAAAGATCACTAAATGAAACAGAGGCAAAAAAACCCCATCAGATGTGGAATTCAAAAGAATGGTTTTAGAGAAGTTCAATGAGCTCAGCCAGCTCAAAGAAAACAATAAACATCTCCAAGGGAACTACAAAGAACACCAGGGAAGTTACATGGAACTTACTGAGAGCTATATCAGCATCAAAAAGGACTTAGAAACTATCAGTAAGAACCAGGAGGAAATGAAGAATACAATATCTGAATTGAAGAATACAGTAGAAGGAATCAACAGTAGGCTAGAGGAAGCAGAGGACCAGATCAGTGAGTTGGAGGACAACATAGACAAATATGCCAAGAGAGTACAAGAGGATGAAAAAAGGCTGAACAAGAATGAAGAGGTTTTAAGAGAGCTACAGGACAACATGAAACATAATAACATCCGTATCGTAGGAATACCAGAAGAAGAGAAACAAGGAAAGAAAAACCTGTTCAAAAAGTAATGACAGAAAATTTCTCTAACATGATGAGTGAAAATGCTCCTAAAGTTCAAGAAGCACAGAGGGTTCCAACGAAGATCAACCCAAACAGAACAACTCCAAGGCACATTATAATTAAAATGGCAAATTTCAAAGACAAAGAGAGAATCCTAAAAGCACCAAGAGAGAAATAGCAAATAACACATAAGGGGGCTCCAATAAGGATATCAAATGATTACTCAACAGAAACAATACAAGCCAGAAGGGAATGGCAAAAGTATTTCAAGTCATGGTAAACATAGGCCTGCAACCATGAATACTCTACCCCACAAGGGTTTCATTCAAATGGAAGGAGAACTAAGGAGTTTCCCAGACAAAAGAAGACTAAAAGAATATATCTCTACCAAACCAGTATTGCAAGAAACGCTAAAGGCTCTACATTAAAAAATAAATAAAATGAAGAAACAGAGAGAGCCAAAGAGGAACACAGGTACAAAGTGGGAAAATGGCAATGAATAAGTATCAATCAATAATAACCTTAAATGTAAATGGATTAAATGCACCAATCAAAAGACATAGGGTAGCTGAATGGATAAGAAAACATGATCCACACATATGCTTTCTTCAAAAGACTCAACTTAGAACAAAAGATCGACACAGACTGAAAGTGAAGGGATAGAAACATATGTATCAAGTATGAAAAAAAGGCTGGAGTAGCAATACTTAATTCAGACAAAATATATTTTACAATGAAGGCCATAAAAAGAGATAAAGGAAAACATTTCATAATACTTAAGTGAACAATCCATCAAGAAGAAGTAATTCTGGTAAACATATATGCACCCAATGTAGGAGCTCCAAAATATATAAGGAAAATCTTGGAGGATTTCAAGAAGGATATAGACAGCAAGACACTAATAACAAGGGATTTTAATACCCCACTATCAACAATGGACAGATCTTCCAAACAAAAAATCACTAAAGATGTTGCGGCATTGAACAACACTCTAGAGGTAATTGACCTAAATGATACATACAGAGCCTTTTACCCCAAAGAAGCAAAACATACATTCTTTTCAATGCACATGGAACATTCTATAAGATAGACCACATAGTAGGTCGCAAGACAAGCCTCCACAAATACAGGAAAATTGAAATCATACCAATCATCTTCTCAGGTCACAATGGTTTGAAACTAGAAACCAATCTCAAGGGTAAAAACAAAAAACACTGTAACTCATGTAGACAGAATAACATGCTTTTAAGTAATGAAAGGGTTAACAATGAGATCAAAGATGAAAACAAAAAGTTCCTGGAAACAAGTAACAATGAACAAACAACAGCCCAAAACCCATGGGACACAGCAAAGGCAGTGCACAGAGGGAAATTTATAGCAATACAGGCCTACCTAAAAAGGTCAAAAAAAGTTTATAAAAACAACCTAACCATAAAGCTGCAAGAACTAGAGGAGCAACAACAAACAAAGCCCAGAGCAAGTAGAAGGAAAGAAATCATCAAGATCAGAGAAGAACTAAATAACTTAGAGACTCAAACTATGATTTGAAGAATCAACAAGTTCAGGAGCTGGTTCTTTGAAAAAATAAACAAAATTGACAAGCCTTTAACCAGACTCATCAAGAAAAAGAGAGAGAGGACCCAAATAAACAGAATCAGAAATAACAGAGAAGAAATCATAAATGATACTTCAGAAATACAAAGCAACATAAGAAATTATTACAAACAACTATATGACAAGAAATATGACAACCTGGATGAAATGGACACATTCTGGAAATGTATAATCTACCGAACTGAATCCAGAAGAAGCAGAGAGCCTGAATAGGCCAACAACAGCTAGTGAAATTGAAGAAGTAATCCAAAATCTTCCAAAGCACAAGAGCCCCAGACCAGATACATACACAGATGAATTCTACAAAACCTTTAAAGAAGAACTAACTCCTATTCTTCTCAACCTATACCAAAAAACTCAAGAAGAGGGAAGACTCCCAAACTCTTTCTATGAGGCCAATATTATTCTAATCCCAAAACCAGGGCAAGACACAACTAAGAAAGAAAGCTACAGGCCAATATCTCTAATGAACAT
>PVIW01013933.1:0-25374 GCA_004026585.1 Noctilio leporinus | reverse complement strand
ACTAAAAATGGAACTGCCTTTTGATCCAGCAATTCCACTACTTGGACTATACCCAAAGAATCTTGAAACACCAATTCATATTAACCTATGTACCCCTATGTCCATAGCAGCACTATTTATAATAGTCAAGTGCTGGAAACAGCCTAAGTGCCCATCAGTGGATGATTGGATCAAAAAACTTTGGTCCATTTACACAATGGAATTATATATAGCAGAAAGAAAGAACTCCTACCCTTTGCAACAACATGGATGGAACCGGAAAGTATTATGCTTGGTGAAATAAGCCAGTCAGTGAAGGACAAATATCATATGTTCTTACCCATTACGGGACAATAATGAGCAAAACTAACAACAAGCAAAACAGAACTAAATATATGAATACAATGAATAGGCCTTCTGTGGTCAGGGGGAAAGAGGTTGGGAGGAGGGGGAGGCAGAGGCAAGAAAGGGGAGCAGCTTAGACAAGAACTTAGTATAAAGGAACCATGGACATGGACAACAGGTGGGATTGACTTTGGGGGGAATGGGTGGATGGGGAGGGGGACAGAGGGGAGCAAAAAGGGGATGGATGTAATACAACAACAATAAAATTAAAAAAAAGAAAAAAGAAAAGAAAACCTCTTCCTCCCTGGCCACTGCAGTTGATTAAAGTGTGGGCCACTGTTACCTCTGAGCTTCTAAAAGAACCCTGGCAAGAGTTCAGGAATTATGCACTTGACCCAATGTCAGACAATCAAGACTTCCCTATGAATTATTAACCTGGAAATAAAATCCAGTATCCTCATTCTGTCTGGTGATAAGGTTGGGAAATGTTGAGTATCCATGTGTCTGCTTTGCACAAAGGAAGCCTCTCCTGAGAAAAGAGGCCAGCATGCAGAAAGCAGCCAAAGGACAGAAGATGGAAAGCAAATCCTCAAACCCTCCTGGTATTCCCAACTCTGGTGTCATCTGCCACAGTTATTAGTCAATACTTCCCCATTTTTGCCAAATCCAATTCAAGTTTGATTTGTAACCAATTTACTGAATAACTTGTTGAGTAATAATAGCAATGATGCATATTAGACAAGGATATCTATTAGACAGAGTCTTCCATTTCATTGATCATCTATAACTTCTCATTTGTTTAACATCTATGTTTAATTTACCTGCAAAGGTATTTAAATTTCTATACAGGATTTAGGGGAAAAAAACTACTTTTTTCTTGAATGAAATTTCCTAATTCAAATTGCAAAACAAAAAGAAGAGCTATGAATAGGCATATTTTTTTTCTTAATTGTTTTTTACTAGGAGCTGTAGGCCGTTTCTCCAGTTTTCTTCTTCTTATAAGATTCCCACAATGAATATTCACTTAAGTGACTTTTTTTTTTAGAAAATATTTATAATCTTAGTCTTTTCTAGTCCTTTTATTTTCTACTGGAAGAATACATTTATAAATAATAACCTCAAAGTGTTCCATCCAGAAACTAACTCCAACACCAATGGCTCCAACAGTAACTCTATTTGTGCAATGATAATTTATTCTACTTTCCTTTAAAAATGTCATCTTCTGCAAAGCAAACACCTTTTCCCCTAAATCAAAAGTTATGCAAAAAAACTGGCCAAATTGTTTGGTTGGTTGGAACATCATCCCATACAGATTTGATTCCAGGTCAAGGCACATACCTAGGTTGTTTGAATGAAGTTTTTTTTTAAACTTATGTAAAAGAGAAATTGTGTTTTGTCCTTAGGAAATTGAAGGTTGATTGCTCACAGCATCGTAAAAACTTGTTCCCTATCTAGGTACATTTCCCCAAAGAACATTCATTTAAAGTCCTGTAGTCATATTTTCAAATTTCCAATGATTCATAATGAATTCTAACAACAATGACAACATTTGACAAATCTTATTTGCTGCCATATGTCTATTAATCTAATCATGAAGAAGGTTGGGAGAAGACACTACTGAATTTGGCCTCCTTTCTAAGCAAGTGTTTCTTCTAGGTGACATGCCTGGATCTTTGATTTCTATTCACATCCAGGAAAACAGAGATGTGACGGTAAGGCAAAAGACAGTTTCCAAAGGTACCTACAGCTTTCTTTCCTAAGTTACTCATCCTTGGTGCAATACCAAGTAAGAACAACATGCAATTGAAATTTGTCTCACATTTGCAAAAACTATGCAATTAAAGTATGAAAACAAAATTGCAAACTGTAGGCTATCTTAGTTTTTAATATAATGACCCCTGAGCATAAAAGCAGTGATTTTTCAAATACATGTGTCACCTTCTTGGCAATTGCACACCTTAGAACACATTTTCATTTCTTTTCCATTGGTGTTTTTTTTTAAAGAATATACCCGTAAACCACCATTGCCATTCTAGCTCAAAAACCCATGTCTCCCATTATCATTTCAAATTTCTTATCTCAGTGTTACTGTGCACATCAGACCAAAGTCCACCCTAGAGTTCAGCTGAATTCCAAACAGAATGGAAAATAGATTTTAATGACCAACTATCATATGTGTGTGTAGGTATCTGAACTGGAAAGAAATCTATTAAATATTTATGAAAGTCTTTATCTCATTTTTTTCCCTTCTTTTTACCCTGCAAACAGCACAGTTCAAATTAAACAGCTCTCACAAGAAAAACAGTATCATCACAGGTAACTTCCTACTACTGCTGAGGCTCCAGACTCTTTTCAATTGTGTCCTGAACACATGGAAATGATTACAGGACTTTCAGATTAGCTTTCACAGTAAACCTTTTAGCAATCCATAACGATTTTGGTATTTTCAGTGACCTTTTAAATCCTTGAAAAGGAACATGCTAAATGATGTTTACCAATCTATGGCTTCTAATTTGTAAATATACTTATTAAAATATATACAACATGCTTCAACAGTTAAAAAATCAAAATATCAGTTGTATAATATATGATCTCACCCATTATGGGACAATAATGAGCAAAACTAACAACAAGCAAAACAGAAGCAAGTATATGAATACAAGGAATAGGCCTTCAGTGGTCAGGAGGAATGGGGTTGGGGGGAGGGGGGAGATAGAGGCAAAGAAGGGGAGCAGCTTAGACAAGAACCTAGTATAAAGGAACCATGGACATGGACAACAGGTGGGATTGACTTTGGGGGGAATGGGTGGGTGGGGAGGGGGACAGAGGGGAGCAAAAAGGGGATGGATGTAATACAACAACAATAAAATTTTTAAAAAAATATGATGTCATTTTGATATTCTTTTATTTTGATTTGCTCTGCTTTAACGATGACCTCCCTTTGTGTAAAGGAGACTGAATAAAATATAACTATATATGACATTTCTGGAAAACAACTGTATTTTTCCTTCCAATTAATGATTTGACTTATTAAATTCTACCCAGAATAACATTCAAAATTTCAAGTCTTTCCTCTGCTGCTTAATGGAGGAGAACATTTTTTGCACCACCTAAGACCTGCATTACTTCCCAATTATATAGGATGGGTGGTGGTTGGGGTAGGGGGCAGGGATTTGGGGGTGGGAGGTGGGATTCTGGAAGGTTGTTGTCTCCTAAATGCCAATGGCTGCAATTTGCCTCTGCTACATTTTCATACAGCGTTACAGGAAAGGTTTTAGTAAGAAACTGAGTTTGATTATCTTTTTTGTAGTAAAAAGCAAAATAATAATAATAATAATAATAATTATTATTATTATTATGTGGTCTGTATTAAACTTTGAAATGGTCCTGTTCTATTCTCATGTAGAAAAAAAGAAAGTGACTTAGTGATAGAATGTGAAGTTTGACTTAGAAGTGTCTGAATCAGATTACTTGTTTAATTTTTCTTTTGTACAATACCACTACAAAAAATGACAGGATATGATTTTCAAAGGTGGATTTACCCGAGTGGCTGCAGAAATGTTTCAGAACTATTCACCTATGAACTGCAATTGAGCTGATGTGCCAAAACCCTTTCTCATGGTTGCACAATAGGCAGAGGCCTGGACTTATGTTCAATTATGCTGTCAGGAGAGGGAGCCACAGCTTAGGGGCTCAATCAAAAGTTACAGGACCAAGAATTGATCTTGTTTTGCTGCCTAAACAGAAGCAATCTAAGAACATTTTCACAAAACATTTCCAAAGGTCATAGCAGTCACTAACAAGAGTATATTTTTCTCTTAGAAAGTCACCTTTGAACATCATTTTTGATGATATTCTATTGTTTATTAAAAGAAATTTTGTTATATTGCTTTTGTTGATGGCTTTGAAAGACAAGTTTCATATTGACCTGATAATTGTTACCTTTTCACCCACATTCTTGGAAAAGAAGAAAACTAAGTATTAGTACAAAAAGATGATTAATTCTACTCACTTCCAATGGCTTGGGTGATTAGAATTAGCTCAGATTCCAAGCCAAAAAAAAAAAAAAAAAAAATGTGTATAAAGGAGGCAGCAGATAGGAGGGTTTGATTTACTTATTACTAGATACAACTGATTAGAAAACCATAAAATAAATTTACTTCAATTATTTACTTAAATTTAACATCCAGGGTGATTTTAATTAGGATGATAGATACATTTTGAGACTACAGAATTCAAACAACTCCACTGAACATCCCAAACATTTGGTGAATATTACATTTTCTCACCTCTTCCTTCCTTTCTCCTGGGAGTCCTGGGTGTTATAATGAGTGACAGAGTGTCACCCAACAGACCCAAGGTACATCCTCTGCATTCTATATAACGGAAACTAAGCAAACAACTTGGGTGGTCTGGTCAGGCTTTCAACTCTCATCTCCAAACTTGGTCTCTGAAGTTCTCCACTACCATGAAGGAAATGAGGCCACTCAGCCCTCATAATCTCACTGCTGGTCACAGGTGGAAGTTACAGATAAATGATGAAAGCTAAGAAACCATGAAAATAAGCCAACAAGCCTCAAAAACTAGCACTGCTTTCCCCATGATCTGTAGTTACTCATAAAATTGGAAATATAGGAAAAACTAATAAGGTTCTCCTTAAAAGGCATACCTGAACTCAAAAATAAACTGTAATCTAATCATAAATTGAGGAAAGACCTTAGAAAGCTGAAAGCATCTTGGTGAGCATACTGGATCCAGACCCAGCATAGGTTACCAGGAAAAGTCTGGTGGGAAAATGGGAGTCTCCTGCTTCCTCCCTCAACCAGACATCTAATGGGTATCAGAGACACAGGAAGGCAGGATACAAAGGTGCAAGGAACATTCCTAAAGCCCGAAGTAGAAGCAGTGACATGGTATTGAGCACCTCTTGATAATCAGAAAAAATCAAAACAGTGATCTGGGACAGTAAGGAAATAACATCATAGACTAATCATGAGCACCCAATTAATAAACATATGCAAACTTCCCATTCCTGGCTACATGCAGACCTGTGTGCTCTGGCCACAGGGTACTTCTTCAATCTCATCTCCTTCTATTTTTCCCCTCAGTGATTTCACTTTACCCTTCTATTTCTAGAAAGATCCACCTTGTGTTCATATTATGCCATATGTACTTACTGGTTCTTCTGATAGGAATGTTCCTTCCTCGGATAAATGTATAATTTGGCCCCTCAGTTTATGTTTCTGCTCATATATCAGATCTTCAGAAAGGATTCCCTGAGACAATATATTTATTATTATTATTCTTTTTTAAAGCCTTACCCAAGGATACATTGATTTTTTTGATTTGAGAGAAAAACATCAATGTGAAAGAGAAACATCAATAAGTTGCCTTCCATACACATCCCAAATGGGAATCAAACCAGCAACTTATGTTTGTACCCTGACTGGGAATTTAACCCACAACCTTTTGGTATGTGGGACAACACTTCCACCAACTGTGCCACTGGGCCAGGGTCTGATCAATATGTTTAAAAGCCTCCAGGGCCCCACCATTCTCTACTCCTTAGCATAGTCAGTTAAATGTCCCCTGACCACAAAAAAAAAAAAAAAATTCCACATTCTGAGACCTCTAAGTGAGAATTTATTTGAAAAAATAAGTAATTAAAAGGGCCATGTGAAAACAGAGCCAGAGATTAAAGTTATGCTGTCACAAATCAAGAAATGCCTGGAGCTAGACACTGGAAGAAGCAGGAGAGCCTTCTTCCCTAGAGCCTTTAGGTAGAATAGGGAAACCCTTGATTTTTGGGTTACCAGTCTCCAAAACTATGAGAGAATAAACTTGTGTTGCTTTAAGCCACCAAGTATGTGGTAAATTGTTACAAAAGCTCTGGGAAACTGATAGGTTTCTTTTCCTTACTATTCTCCACAACAGTTAGTGCTATACATCATGGATCGTTCACTTGCTCATTAGTTTCCCCTTTGAGAATGAGTACAGGGGCTTTATCTGTTTTGTTCACTAATGTTCACTGAGAAGTGCCCAGAAGAATGTCTAAGATAACTTAATAATAATATGCCAAATTATGGATGAATATGAGCTGCTCAAGTTATCTCCAATGTTTTTATTTGGGAGTAACTCTGTGGATGGACTTTGGATTTTGCAACTGATATTCTTTTTTTTTTTTTTTTTTTAAGGATTTATTTATTATTTTTAGAGACAGGGGAAGGGAGAGAGGCAGAGAAGGAAAGAGACATCAATGTATGGTTGTCTTTCACCTGCCTCCAGCTGGGGACCTGGCTGGAGACCTGGTTGGAGTCCTGGCTTGCAACCTGATTATGTGCCCTGGCTGGGGAATAGAATCAGTGGCCTTTGGGTTTGCAGTCAGGCAACTTATCCACTGTGCCACTAGTCAGGGCTGCAACTGTTATTCTTATTTCACATTAGCTCCCCAACTTCTCTGGCACCATGGATAGGTTTTGTGGAAGCAGGGTTTGGGGTAGGGAAGGGAGGGCAGGAGGTGGAGCCCAAGCAACCCAGTTCACCCAGTCCACAGCCTAGGGATAGGGGATCTCTGCTCCACAGTATTCCCAGGTTGGCCAAAAGCATACTGATGTTAACACATTTATCTACGTTTCCCTATGATCATATAGCTACAAGAAATATGAATTCTTCAGAAATCATTTTAAAATTCACACATTTAAGATATTGCCATTTATCTCACTGTTATTCAATATTTCAACTTAGTTGAATTCAGCATGAAAAGTTCTACATGCAAAAAACTTTCCAAAACAGTAGCTCTCACTGTACTCTGTATATTGTTAAAATAAATCCATTGTTCAAAATTTTCTGATTTAATTCTACCATTTTGATTTGAACATGTGCTTGTTTAATTTCTCAGCAGAGCCAGTTTTGCAGCAGCTGCAGGACACTCTCACAATAGCTAATGTTGTGAGAGCCGCTGTCAAGTTTACCATGTGTCTATTCACTAGAACTGGAAAGACAGGAAGAGTGATGGGACAACTGAGGCTGTCAGGTGATAAGCAAAGAGATGGTACAAAGTGTACAGAAACACTTGTTCATGTCACTACGGGCTGCCAGGTGTGAGAGAACATGCAGAGCTGTCTTAGATAAGAGTTGAAAGAGAGGAGAAGGTGAGCCAGCCTGGATTTTTAATGGGCTATAAGGCTCAATTCAGGTATCACCAAGTATTACAGCATAGAAGAAACAATCAGAGAAAAAAACAGCTAGAATTTTTTAGCTTTACAGGTAACTGGACAGAAGATGGGAAAATAATAAAAAGGAGGACAGCTCAAGGTGGAACTCATATTAAGTGTGAGAGTAATACAAATTTTACTTTTGGAAGAATGACTCACTAGGAGGGGTCAGGTACAGTATAGGCAAGGAGGGGGCAACCCTCATGGCATGTCCATTAATGATAGGCATTTAATAGCCTGTTCTAGGGCTATTTGCATACCAACCTTACATTTCTATTTCAGAGGTCAGGACACAAAGCTTCAGAGACACAAAAGTGGTTTCCTCAAAGCCATAGGAAGATGCCCACGTATTTCAAAGGTATGTAAGCATCAAATTGCATGCTTACATAAAAGTGCAAGCATGAATTGCCTGGTCTTTGAAATATAAATGGCTTTATTTTCTAAAATAATTCTGAACTTGTAACTGAGAGACATAAAATCCACAGATATCCCTTTCTTTTGCATACACATAATGACCAACACAAGTAAGCAATCATCCATACTCTAGAACCTTGAGTCCACCAAGAAAGGGAGCTATGATATACTGGAGAAAACACTTGACCAGGGGGTAAGATTCCTGTATACAAATTTTAGCCCAAATATGTGAGTTTGCATAGGCATGTATTGTGGGATTACATTTCTTCATCAGATTGATTAGATTAAAATAATGCAATAGTTATTACATATAAATAAAGCAATTATCACCTACTAGATGTTTAATACTGTCTATAGCCATTATCAAGTTTGCCAAAAATTCCATTTAGTTTTTTGCTGTAAAATAAAAGACGTGTTTTCTATTTTCACCAATAACTTTATTGATTTAGATATTTTGAGTGTGTTGACTATCTCTCATGTCATATAATATTGATCATTCTTAATTAATGTCTTAATTTGATCACTATCAACTTCAATTGGTATATCCAATCATGGAGCATTGTCCAGCAAGAAATCTCCAGCATGAAACTTCTCAAATCACTTTCAACACATTCAGTCAGTTATAGCACCTTCTCCATATGCTGCACAAATCATTTTTGTGTATTTCTGTTGCATTTTTACCTTTCTTGAAATAATAAAGCATAATATGCTAAAACTATTGCATATTCTCTTCTTCAATATTAAAATGGTTACACAAAAATTCATCACTTTTGACAACTATTTTTAAATGCATGCTGATATGACCAAATAGCCATCACAATATAAACTGACAAAATTGTTTCAAATGAAACTAAAGACGGCTAGCTTTATTAGAACCATCTCATGAAATTTTTGACCAACCCAATACTACTATTATACTATTGAATATGAAAAAAATGAAAAAGGTCCTTCCTTAGAATCATGAAGTAGATGTTGTGTGTGTTGCAGGTTTGTCACTCTGGATACTTGTGACACATGGAGACAACAGGCAAGCTCTCAAGGTTCAAGATCAGGACAGTTGATAGGAATGGTAGGAGGAGCTGTATAGGAATGGCTTAAGAAGCTTCTGTTCAGAAAAAGAGTTGAAGACAGAAGTTCATTACTGGCTCCTTAGTTCAACCTATGTAAGCCATGTTATGTGAGACAATTAAATGAAGACATCTCAGAGTTAAGTGTCTCTTTATCTCTCACCGAAGCTTTGTGTGAAAAAGTGAGAAATCATTTTTAGATTAAAATATTTTAAGAACAGGGTCCTATTGAGAAGACAAAACCTTTGAGTTTATTATTTTTAGTAAAATTCTTTAATGACATGTAAAAAATAAAGCCATTAGCTTAGTCTATAGCATATGAATTAAAAAGTTAAAGCATTTTTCTTCTTTATGGAAACTTCTTACTTGTGCTCATTTATCACTACATCAATTGGCAATGCTCTAATATCATGATTCATGTCATTTTAATTAACTAAATTATCCTCCTTGCTCATCTTCACTCCTGCAAGCCCATCACTTTTAATGCTTAGTTTAGTATTTTCCTGGTATTATCTTTAAAATTCATAGATGCAAATAATACACCATCATTTCTTTTGAGGCATTATCTACTGGCTCCAGATTATGGAGGTTGTGGATTTAACTAATTGATAAACCTCTCACGATCTCCTTTTCTCTCAAGTTTTTGAAACCTGTATTATAAAAACCAAAGAAGAATGTAATAAGGATCATTTCCATAGTCTTATTTGCTCTGTTACTAATTTTGTCCCCTGACTAAAGACACAACAACTTTATGAAAGAGTACAAAGGGAGTTTTATCTCTGTGCACTTGGATTTCTACAGTTAAGTAGAAAGTGATACATCATAGCAGTTAATAAAGAAAAGGGTAGCCTGAACAAAATGGTCTCACCTATGGGTTAGCAAGGATTCTGCAACATCAGGGTTTATGAATGTCCTATTCATCCTCACAAAGATAATTATGATGTCATCAGACAAGTAAATTCTGTAGGGTTGCCTGACATAAGCTTGTAGGACACATTTTATGACTGGATTTTCATCAATGTAAACAGGCAAGCTGGTAAAACTTAGTCCCACTCCCACTAAGCCACTTCCTTTACAAAACGTTAAGTTAGAAAATAACCTGTTTCCTTTCTTGATTTACCAATAAAACCACGGGTTTGCCATTTCTTCTTTCACTCAAGACACAAATAAAAAGTAACCAAACTATGATAAACTTCTGGCACCAGCTGGAAATTGCAGTTTTTCACTTCAACCAGCTTGTGAGTGAGATTTGCAAGTTCCCTTCACAGCTATATCCTTAGTTACTACTCATCTGCTTTCTGGTTGTTGATGACAGTGTAGAACCCCATCTTTTTCATGAGAAGGAAGATAAAATGTGCTATACCAGGGCTGAAACTGGTATACCACAGAATTTGGCCATGCTGTGTAATCTCTCAGCACTTTAGTTCCTTGACTGTAAGAACTGCTTATAAAGGCTCCCTCATAGAGTCATTTTGGGGATTAATTAAAACAACAAATATGAAGTACTTATAACAGTTGGCATATAAACAGCACTCAGTGAATCTTAGTTGTTTTTTCTTCTTTAGCAAATATCTTACCAAATATTGATATATACAAGGTCTGTCCAGAAGGTATCCAGCCATTTAATATGAAAAATAGATACATGTGTTGAAGAAGATACAAGATACAATAAACAATGTATGTAGAATAGTAATGCATCAGTTCCTTTCAAAGTAAGTACATTCGGACCTCAAACAGTTCTCCCAGTTGCCATCAGCTGCTTTGTCATAATTTCCTGAATGTCATTTATGGTCTGAAATATTTTCCCTTTCAAAGGTGATTTTAGTTTTTGGGAAAAGCCAGAAGTCATAGGGCATGAATCCTGGGCTGTAGTGGGGCTGAGTCACATGCGTGATTTGAAATTTCAACAAAATACTCTGTATGAGATGTGATGAATGAGTAGGCATGTTGTCATGGTAAACTGCCAGTAACTTGTTGCCCACAGCTGTGGCCTTCTAAATCATTTAAGTATTTCCCTCTGAGGAATTTCAAGCTTAGTGCAAAATCTGATGCAGATGCATTGCTCTATCACTCAGTCATTTTGAATGCTAATCATATAGTGTGCATGCTCACTCAGTGATGGCTACACTCCCGCCCACTAACTAGTACAGTGAAGTCATCATTGTTCATGGTTTCATAGTCCATTTCACTCTCCTTGGCTTCCAGGCTACATTGATGTCACGAAAACAGTTCTTGTTATATTAATAACAATGGTTGGAATTTTTCTGGACATCATACATTACAAAATAAAAATATATATTTCTATATGTTATATGCAATATTTAAACAAAAGTAAAATGATTTATATTAATGCAAACTTGTGTGATTTTTTAAATTATATATACTGACTTCAGTCACACTTGTATCTCTTTAACACATATTCTAGAAATTCCTTATTTTTTCCTTTCTTTTTCACATCCTGGCATCTTGCAAGTTTGGACGTTCGGTAAATCCTTTTGATGATAGTAAGTTTGCCATTTCAAAGTATGAATAATTTGGGTCATAGAAAGGTTAAATAGCACCTGGGAACCTAAAGGTCTCTGGTTCAATTCCCAGTCAGGGCACATAACCAAGGTTGCAATCCAGGTCTCCAGCCAGGTATGTAACTGGAGGCAGGTGAAAGGCAACCAAACGTTGATGCTTCTCTCCCTTTCTTTCTCCCTCCCTGCCTTTCTTTCTAAAAATAAAATCTTAAAAAATTATATCAATAATTTTTGTTAAAGATTGAAAAAAAATAATAAATAGAGGTTAAATAGCTTGTTTGGAGCTACCCAGTGCTTCCTTTTCAGCCTGTAAGCCAGAACTCTAAGGGCATTCGTCTTTCCCAGAATCTTATAGTTTGATCCTTCATAGATAATTGACAAACAAAGTAATTTCTTTTCTTAATGAAAAATGTGTCTTTCTGGCTAAAGTTTTGGTAGCTTAATTTATTCTTTTAACCCAAAGAATAAGCAGTGGATTTCTTTTTCATTTTCAGTCATGAAAATGTCACATTTCATTCTTGCTTTCTGAATTATTAGATTTCAGTTCTTGTTTCCACATGCTTTATATGCACAAGTCAAGTGTCACTTGAAAGACATTAAAGTGGATTTTCAGTGAAATGGCCCATATCTTGGAAATTTGTTTTATTGCTCCTTAACTCATCTTTTGTTTAATGTGCTTATTGGTATTTTCCCAGTATCACACAGATGCTGCATGAGGACACATTTCTGCTGACAGTGTTGAACTTTCAGACAGAATCTTCATGAATAAGGTGAGAGGGAGGCTTTAATTAATGCTCTCAGACTGAGAATGAAAACAAAGAAAAGGAAGGTTGTCAGATGGATCTGTCAAAACAAAATTAACTAAAACTTCCCAAGTGCTCTGCCCAATCAGTTCTCCCACCTCATACTGCTGGGCCTTTACCTTTTTCAAGCAGAATCAGGGCCTGGACCAGGACCTGGAGGCCACAGAGGAATGATGCTTCATTTAGAAAAATCAAAGAAGCAACTTTCCACAGAAATTCTCTATCCTAGGCCACCCTAGTGCTCCACTTCTATCTCTGCCATTAGAGCTGTTTTCAAATCCCCAATTATCTCAAATTTCCTAAAATGGGCTTGAAAACTTCTCTAGTACTTATGGCCTTGTGAGAAACAATCAAGTTGGGGAAAGAAAAAGGACTGAAAAATTCCTTAAGTCAACCTCAGCATTGTGTCTGTTTTTAGAGTTGTATGAGAAATTCATGGCAGACTTCAGGGAAACCTCTTCAGTAAAGCAGCTTGAACATCACAGCTCAAGGCTAAAATTCTCTTTCTTTAGAAAGTGTTATATTTCAGAATCAGAATATGACTTTGAGCAGAGCCAAATCTAACATCATACAATACAGAAATGTTAGAATGGAAGTTAAATCTCAGGACATCTGAAGATTTAGTATTTCCCCTCACATCACTCTCTCTTGTCTATAGTGCTTGTTGCCCTTCTTTCTGATAAACTTGTGTTTTTTCTTCATATGTAAACTAGTCTAAAACCTTATCTATTTAAACAAAGATTTATGGAGCATTTACAGTCAGGCATTGTCCTAAGAGCTAGAGATCCAGAGGTAACTAAAGAGCAAAATCCCTGTCATCATAGAAAAAAATTCATCATTTCAATTTCTCAACATACATTTCTCCATTTAAGGTACACAAAGCACATCCATATAGTTACACAAAAGGAATAGATACTTGACCTCTGATCTTACTTCTCTTCTCATTTCAGGTATGCTGTCCTATCTCACCCTCACTATGAATTCCTCAAATGCAGGACCAAAGCTTCTTTTGATCTCTCTCAGCACCAAATACAGAGCAAGATCACCATGACTACTCAAAACCCATGGTAAACATCCCAGGCTTTTGGATATTATCTAATCATCCTAGATGACATTCTTGTCACACATGGAGAAAATGCTATTTGGCTTGTTCTATTCTTGGAACCTGAGTCAGTGTTCTTATATAGATTAACAAAACAAACAAACAAACAAAAACGCCAGCAGTCAAGCTGAGACAAGACTATAAATCTGTTTTTTCCATCCAAACTTCCGATCCAAATAAAAATAAAAGGGGAAGGTCTTTTTTCAAGCATGCAAAAGTAGTAGGACTAAATGTGATTTTATAAGATCTCAAGCAACTTGAGAAATGGGTGGTAATAACATTGATACATAATTAGCATTTTATACTTTTTATTTAGACATTCATTCAATAGCAAATACCACCACACGCCAGACCCCCAAGACTAATAATGGTAAGCAAGATCAATATAATGCCTGCCTCCTGGAATCTGGTCTGTTTTTCTTTTTGCTATTCTAAGATATTTTCAAGACAGTTTGGCAGCAATTGTGAGTCTTAGGCAGTGGATCCTATGTTTCAAACTCTAGGCTCTGGAGTTTAACTACTAAACACAGGATAAAAATAGTTAATTCTTCAAGCTTCATTATATTCATTATAGTGTTGAAAATATTATCCATCTGGGGGGGTATAATAGTCATTGTTTAACCCAAAGGGATTTATTATAGGAATTGGCTTATACTACTGTGGATGTGGCTAAGTAAATGTAAGTCCCTAGGGCATCAGTGGTTAGGAAGGAAATGAGTACACCAGAACACCATAGATAAGAGCTGAATCTGGCCGTCCACCTGCAGGTGGCCATGCAAATATGATCCAGTAGAGAGGAAAGCAACTACAGACTCAGTAGCTAGCTGTTTGGAATCTCTGATATCAAGGGAGACTGTCAACCCCTCTTTTATTAAAGGCTTTCCAGTTGATGAGGTCAGGTTACCTAAGGTAACCTTCCCTTTGATTAGGATAAAGTCAACTGATCAGGCACTTTAATCATCTCTTCAAAATCCCTTCACTGTCCTACCTAGATTGGTCTTAGAATAACTGCAAGAAACTGTGTATGCTACAAAATGATCCTTGTCTTCTTTGCCCTCCAACTTAGCCCTAATCAGAACACATGAGAAAGGTAGTCTTGGGTAACACAGGATCTAACTCTAGTCAAGGTGACTCACCAGAAGACATCATATAAGGTTATTGATTGAAAAGACTGAGGAAATGATACACCTAAAATGTACATAATGGATGAGGCTCAGAAAAGAATCAACAAACAATAAGTATTGCAAGGATATGGAGAAAAGGGAACCCTCATGCATTGTTGGTAGGAATTCAGATTGGCACAGCTACTGTGAATTTTCCTCAAAAAATTAAAAATGGGATTACCTTATGACTCAGCAATTCTACTTCTAGGAAATAGCTAAAGAAACCTGAAACACTGATTCAAAAGAGTACATACACACCTATTTTCATTATAGTACTATTTATAATAGCCAAGATTTGGAAGCAGCCCAAGTGTCCATTAGTAGAGGAGTAGCTGATAAGAAAGCTGTGGTACTTTTATGTAATAGAATACTACTCAACCATAGAATAGAATGAAATCTTACCTTTTGTAACAGCATGAATGAATCTAGAGGGTATTATGCTAAGTGAAATAAGCCAAGAAAGACAAATACCATATGATTTTATTTACATGTCAAATGTAATTTTAAAAACAAACAAATAGAAACAGACTCATAGATACAGAGAACAGACTGACAGCTATCTGAGGGTGGTTGGAAGGATGGGGGACTGGGAAAAATAGGTAAAGAAATGAAGCAAAACAAACAAACAAAAAAAAAAACCACCCCATAGACACAAGCATCTGGTGATTACCAGAAAGAATGGGGGGAGGGGTAGAATATGGGAGGATAAATGGTGATGGGAAGAAATTAGACTTTGGATGGTGAACACACGATGCAATATACAGATAATGTATTACAGAATTGTATTTGTATAATTAACCAATGTAACCCCTATATATATATATATATAGCCCAATATATATATATTGGGCTGCAGAATTGAAATGACAATCTGGTTTGCTTTGGTCACTACTCCACAGTTTGTGCTTTTTTTCCTGGCTGAGTCAGAACACAGGTGTGCAAGTTAAAGAGAAAAGTACGAAAAAGTTGTGTGGAGGATTTGAAGTGAGATAGCACCTTCCAAGTTTCCCAGAGAAGTAAGATAAGGCAGAGTGATTCCTGTCCCTAGACCTGAGTATGGGATTATTACAGGTAAGAAGCCTCAAATGTCTTTGCACTGCAGCCTCCATGCTTCACATCTCTCCCTCAATTATCTACCTCTTCTTTGTGAGCTTCACTAGAAAGCTGACTCTAGTGAAAGAATGTTGCATTGTTCTCTTGATTTTCTTTTTAAATGGGATTTTACTTTGGAAATGCTTTATTGTTTCCTTTCAATTGACTGTTTTTAGGCTACAAATTCAAAATTTATAAAAAGCCTTTTTAAAGTTTGAGACCAAATTTTGTTTGAGTAGATTGGAGTAATACTTGAGTGATTAAAAATGAACAACAAACACTATTTCTCCACACACTATTCTTTTTTTTTATTACCACTAAATTTAATATGTCACTTATGAACAAAAGATATAATACAGACAAGTGGGAATTGATTTCCACTTTGCAAATGGGAAAAAATATACTCTTTTTCTCAGCTGTCTACTATCTCGGAGACCTTGTATGCAGTGATAATAAAAATAAATAGAACACACACGAAGCTTGGAACACCCAGCACTAATTTCCCAATTACAATTCTGCCAGAATGAAAGAAGCTGATGACATACCCAGCACCCTGTCCTCATTCCTGGCTTCTGCAGATGGCAACTGGCCACTGTGTTTTGGCATTCTTCAAACGTATAATGGGACTCTGATTTATTCACATAGGCACTTACCTAATTGTTACTTTGCTTTAAGGGCTGTTTCCACCATTGACTAGATGATACCTAGGTGCACTGCCACATTCTTATGCCTGGTTCCTTTTGTACAGGCGAATTTTATTGCTTGATGCAGTAACAGAGTATTGCTGCAGAGAAATAAGGCAGTCCACACACTATTCTTATTGTAAAGTAAATAATAGACATAAAAGGATATAAAACTTAAACTGTCAATGCAAATTAATATCCTTGCTGTAACTTTGGCAGGAAAACAGAAGTAGCAATTCACCTAGTCTTTGTTCAGCTCCCTCCTAAAATATCTCAGGATGATCTGCAAGAACACTGCTAACATCCAGTTACCTGGTCACATCACATATTCTCCTGGCTCACAAAAACCTTGTGGGACTGAACTTTGATTGACATTCTAAGATATCAATCAAAATGGTACTCTGGGATTATTAACTACTCAGTGATGCATTTACATGGATCTCCAATCTTTAAAAAAGAATTCAACCATCTTCAAGTCACCCAACAACTATTTGGTAAGTTCCTCTTATACATCAGAATTTTTTTTTTTTTTAATGTTGAGATTAAAATTGAGGACAGGACATACAGGGTTCCTGCTTTCATCAGGCTTACGTTCTAATGAAGCCCCAGATACATTAAACTAGCAAACAAATACCAATTTATACTGCGGGGAGTGCTGCCAAGGAAAGGGGAATTCATTCAAAAGGGATTGACTCCAGGTTGTAACTTAAAAACACTGAGAAAACATTTTTAAATAAGACTACTGTATATATTTTTGATGTGATAGATCATTTGTCGGTAATGTCAACAATTCTACATAGCTGGTGTGTTTTGTTCAGAAATTACATCCAAATATAATACTATATATTTTTTAAAGTACTTACACATTCACCAAAATAATATAGTGTAAAAGAAATGTTAACCTTTTTTTTATATCATTATCCTTTTTTAAATTTTATTGTTGTTGTATTACATCCATCTCCTTTTTGCTCCCCTCTGTCCCCCTCCCCACCCACCCATTCCCCCCAAAGTCAATCCCATCTGTTGTCCATGTCCATGGTTCCTTTATACTAGGTTCTTATCTAAGCTGCTTCCCTTTCTTGTCTCTGCCTCCCCCCTCCCCCCAACCCCTTTCCCCCTGACCACTGAAGGCCTATTCATTGTATTCATATATTTGGTTCTGTTTTGCTTGTTGTTAGTTTTGCTCATGGAACTGGAGAATATTATGCTTAGTGAAATAAGCCAGTCAGTGAAGGACAAATATCATATGATCTCACCCATTATGGGACAATAATGAGAAATGTTAACCTTTAAAACAATTACTTAACAATTCTAATACAAGAAGAAAATATTTGAAAGACAGGTGTCTGTTTTATAATCTTTGAAGGAAGACTAAATGTCTGAAAATCAGGAATGAGCCACAATATAGCCAAAAGTAGAGATGTGTGTGGAGAAATAAAAAATAATGTGTTTGTGGGTCCTGGTCAATGGAATTCAGCAAGACTCAGCAAAAATCATCCATATTATGAAATCTGGTATTTTGAAAAGGACTGAGAATACTCTCCATTGGACTAGTTCCAAAAGAAGGCATTTGCACTGTTCTGGTGGTTGATAGAAGAGTGACAAATTTGTAGCAGATAAAGGAGCTCAATTTTGTTTTTCACTCAAATATACACAACTCTAGCCTATATTTTTTGTAGTGTATGCCCTTAGAAATTCTCCTGTTGTTGGCTAATGAATATTAACAAACCATTTCATAAAGCGTGATTTAATTTTTTATATTCAGTGTATTGGTCCATTCATCAAAAATACACATAAAAGGCAGCTTTTTTAGGCTATATGGAAGACATAGAATATGTCAAGCTCAGCAAAAGCTTAAAAATTAACTCTAATTTTCATTGCCACAATTACATATTTCTGATCTTTTTTTAAAAATATACTAACTCAGCCCTTTTACCTCATGTAAAAAAAAAATTAAGCAAAATAGTCCCTGCAGGATTTTCCTCAAGACAAATAAGTTCCTTTTGCTGTGGTGAGAGTCTGTTTAGGACAGTGGAATGAGCTGGCTCTATATAGTAAATGTCTTGCACATCCTATCTCATTTAATCTTTGCAACAGCTCTGAAAAATATATTGTCTTCATCATTATCACCATCATCATCATAATCATCATCATCCCTATTGTATAAATTAGAAAAATCATGTAATTTGTTCAAATTCAAAGAACTAGTGCAAAACACACAAGCAATGTTATCTGTTGTTTCTTGACTCAAAAGTCGTAGTAAAACTCTTGACTCATTCACCAAGATCTCATGAATACTTTACCTCTCAAAAGCACTTACTTTCTGCTTTATATTAAAATCCTGTTAGCTCCCTATGAGTAGAATACATGCCTGGTATTTTCTTGCAGATAGTAATTTATAACAGCATAAGTTTAAGTACCATAAACTTCTAATGATTCAGACAGATCTGATCAAATTACTGGACAGGAGTAGAGAGGAGCTGTAGGAGGAGGCTATGATAAACAGTCTAGAATGGGATTGGCTGAGAAGCTGAATGCCTCCAAAGCACATGGAATTATGGACTAGAAGATTTTAAATTAAAGAGGGCTCTCTATCTAGCTCTTATGCTTGTCTTCCTCAAGCACACCTGGATGATTATGCTGCAGCTGCCTGCATAGTATTTTAGATAGGAAGGAGTTCAGGGCACAGCCTAGGATCATGCTGGCCTGGCAGAGGGTGGCAGGTTTATTCTTTGGGTGTTCTAGAGCTCTGAGTTAGAAACCTGCCATTCTTCCAAAATTGTGTAACTTCTGTATCTTATGTTGTTTTAGTTTGTAAACAAGCCCTGTAGAAATAAGATAACTAAAAACTACCAGGGGGAATGATAGGAGAACTCAGGAGTTAAGAGTTTATCTTAATTGATAGGTTAAGTAACTAAAACTGGAGGAGTTAAAGAGCTTAGCCTTAATTGGTATGCCTTACTGACTTGTGCACTTGGAAAACTGTTATTCCAAAATTGTAAGCTTCTGAATAAAGACTCCTTTCCTTTATCACCAAATCTTTGCCTCAGGTATTTTGCCTACAGGTGGCAGTGACAGCAGAACCCCAATTGCTGTTCATTTAGTAATTCTACCACCGTTATAATCATCATAGACACTCTGAAATTTTACTAAATACTTGATGTAATGCTAAGTGGTTTAATTCGTATTAAAACTTAATTCTTAATTAATCTCAAATGTTATAGATACCACTAGTATTCCCATTTTGTTAACAAGTAAACTGAAGCTTGGGAAGGTTTCTTTCCAAGGTAATAAGAATACATGAATAAACAAATTAATGCTAAGCACATCAGAGAGTTATTTAAGGTATACTTATTGAGCTTTAAAAACACCAGATATCTTCTAGCTAGTAAGCAGTAGAGCAGACCTTATCTCCAATGGTGGGAGAGACAGTAATGAAGACTTCATACTGATACTTGCCATATCAGGAAAAAGTAGGGAATGAGGTAACATGTTATAAGTATTTGATATGTTACAATTTTATAGGGAGTGTTTACAAAGAGAATAATGAGAAGATAACTTTGAAGAAAGGCCTGAATGTTTTGCTGTTCCAGATATCTAGAAGAGCAGATGAAAAATCGGGGAGATGAGAACAGGGTTGGTTTATTTAAGGAGATCAAAGAGGCCACTGTATTTTTGCCAGAGGGGAGCAAAGGGGCCAAGTAAAAGTGATGAAATCAGAAATGAACTACAGGGTTCTTTGGCTTTGTAGGACTTTGTAAGAACTTTGGCAAGCCATTGGAGAATTTTAAGTAGAGGATTGCTACAGTTTGACTTGTGTTTTTAAATGGATAGATTTTTTAAAATATGCTGAGCAAAGCAAGTCAGAAAAAGTCAAGAACAATATCAATATACAAATGATGTATGATAGAATTATGCATTTGAAACATATAATTTTATTAATCAATGTAACTCCAATAAGTTAATAAAAATTTTAAAATAATAAATAAAAAGACTATCCTGGCAATATAGTCAAGAGAGATGATTGGAAGTAAATGTGAAAGAAGGGAAGCCAATTAGGTAGATTATATTAAATTATACTATTGTAACAATCTCATCTAGAAAGGAGGGTAGCATAGACCAAGGACTATGAGGAAGCTTTTTGTTTTGTTTTTTGTTTTTATTCTATTTTATTTTATTTATTATTTCCAGAGAGAGAGGTAGGGAGAGAGGCAGAGAGGGAGAGAAACATCAATGTATGGTTGCCTTTCACCTGCCTCCAGCCATGGACCTGGATGGAGACCTGGCTTGCAACCTGTTACGTGCACCAGTCTGGGGAATCGAACTAGCAACCTTTGTGTTTGCAGGCCAGTGCCTTATTTACTATTCTACCAGCCAGGGCATGAGTACATTTTTTTAAGGTAGTTAGACTATGGACCTATTTCTAAAATAAAGTTGATAGAATTTTATGGAAAATTAAGTGTGAACAAAAGGGATTCTCTAAAGATAACAGTCTCTGGTCTCGGCAACTGGGTGAATGAAGTAGGGTAGGGTAGGAAAGAAAGTCAAAAGTTTAGTTTAGAACCAAAGTTTGAGATACCTAATAGATAGTGGAAGTGGTAAATAGGAAGTTAATTATATGAGTCAGGATTCTCCAATCTGGACAGAAAAATCAAGGAGGCTTGTCCACATAAATTAACTTAAATTTATGAGACTAAATGAGCTCATAAAAAAATATGTATATGAGTGAAGAGCAACACAAGGATCATATATTGAAACATCCCCAACTTATAAAGATAAGAGAGGTATGGAATCATCAGCAGTGGAAACTAAGAAAGAAAAGCCATGGAGGAGGAAAACTAAGAGAGTAGATGTTCCTGGAGGAATGAGTTCCAAAAAGGAGGACTGATGAACTGTCAGATAGTGATGATAGGGTAAGATCTTAACTGAGGACTAATGGTGGATTTAACTCTGCTGCAGTCATTGGAGACTGACATGTCCAGCCTCAGTGGAGTAAAAAGGACCATGAATATTTAATGACCATTTTGGTCAAGTGTCCCATATTACTGGAGCCTTGGATTTTATCCCATTTATTAGTACCACAAAAATTGGGTAAAGCTCAATTTTTCTAATTGCAGTTTTTTGTTTGCTGTTACAGGAGTTCCTTTCGTTTTAATTATTGGTCCTTTTTTTTTTTTTAATTAGATCTTTTTTTAGTGTTTGTGTGTGTGTGTGTGTGTGTGTGTGTGTGTGTGTGTGCTTTAGTTTCCAAACCAGAGCTGCTTTTAGCCTTAGAGAGTATTCAGCATTCCATCCAGATGAGTACTGCTGCCAAGCCCCACATTTGCTTTTCTCCTCCCCTGCTAGCTTCAAATCTACAGAGGCCAATTAAACTGCCTGCGCCAGCATCAAACACAACATACACTATCTCAACATGTAGGTGATTATAAACATCCAACTACACTTTAGCATAAGTACTAAGCTATGCATGGGGTGTTTTCACTTTACATGAACTGTCTTTTGAGTAGAAACACATGGTAATTTGCAGTACACAGGAGTTCTCAGGAGTATTGCCACAGGAAGACACCTGCACTGAGCTTCCTCCTCATAATTAGGGAGGTCAAGTCATTCCTGTCATATGTATTTTTCAGTTCTTGTCCATGTTCTGAAGCCTGATGATTAAGTTTGATGTATGACTCACCAAAGTCATTATTAAAAAGTAAATAAAACATTTTAGCAATGTCTGAAAACTCAGAGGAAAGTAATTCCTGCAGGGGAAACAATAAGGCCAGAAAGGTCTTAAGAGTATGAAAATAGAAGTTTGCATACCTCCCAGGAATACTTGTCTCAATCTACCCTAAACAAACATATTAGAAAATTATGTTTTCATTGAAAAATTGCTTTTATTTAAAATGCTGGAGAAAACTAGTGTGTTAAATAAGAAAATCATATTATTCCCAAGCTATATCTGAATCTACGTTACTTTTCCCTTTGTTATTTAGAAAAAAATTATGTTAATTTTTTAGATATGCAAATATTGTAATTAAGAAATTCTAAAAGCATATAAGCTACTAACCAGTAAACAATAGAAATAACAAACAGGGGTGATGTTGCTTATTGTCTCCACCAGGTAATATAATTGCTCATGGGTCATGGTAATAGTGTGCTAGTGGTCATAAGGAAAGCCCAGTGTAAATTAGATGACTTGATAAATTAGTAAGGAGTTATTGGGTACTTGAGTGTACTTGGAAGAGAGTTACATGTGACATCCAACATTCATGCCACTTCCAGGCTACAAAGTGCATTCAAACAAGTTTCCTGAATACCCATTGATTCATTGATTCATTTACTTTCTCAATCATCCTCCCTGAACACAGCCATGTGATATGTGCTTTATTTGCTTACCGCCAATTCAGAGATTTCAATGGAGATAATCTCAGACCAGATGGAATGGTGGGTTGATTCCACAAGAGACCAGGAGAGGGAGACATTTTATTCCCTTCTAAAATTTGCCTCACACACTCTACGTGGCACCTACAAGGATGCATGCACAAAAACCTAAGTTTGCCGATTCCTTTTTTCTTTTTTCTTTCTTTTTTTGAATTTAATTTTATTTTTGTTGCATTACATTCATCCCATTTTCCCTCCCTTTTCTCCCTTTCCCACCAATTCTTATCTCAATGCCATTTCTTCCCTAGCCCATCCAATCTAAATTGTTTGCCCCACTATGTCTTCTTAGTTCTCTATTTATGATCCTTTATAGCATTATCAGAAATTACAATTTATATAATATTTGTATGTGAATTACTTAAATGTGTCTCTTCTATCTCTTCTACTACAGGCAAGCAACATCCATGAGAGTTCATTGGACTTGGTCACCCTTATATACTCATGCAATGCACAGTATCTAGACACACAGGCAATTAATTGGACATTCTTGAAAATTATTAATAACAAGTACAGCATAATTCCTTTCTAGGTATCACCTTTTGTTTGCTATAAATTTTATTCCTTACAGCTCCAATGATATGGTATATTTTTTATCCATTTGGCTTTTATTCCAGATAATTTACATTGGCATAGATATTGTTTTCTCCAATCCTCCACCCAAATTTCCAATGCCTTCCAGAATTTTGAAGCCTAGAATTATTTCTTATACAATATCTCTTGTATCCTATTATTGTTTCAGGTACAAAGTCACTTAATTGCTTGTGATGGATAAACAGATGGGCTAGGGTGTACCTTTATTGAAATTACTCAGAACTGATACTTAGAACTTCATGCCATTGAACATCAAGTACAGGGTGAAAGTCTCAGTGCAAGTCACGTCAGTGGCTCTTACACATCTGTCAGTTTCTCCCCTTCACCAATAGCTTAAAGGTCCAGATTTACTTTGCCTCAATGTTCAGCATCCTTTTGGTGAGTCAAGGTTACATTGTAACATCTTCCATTTTTATACTACTCTGTTTTATTTTCTTCTGAAATACACAGCATCCACTTTTTAATTTTCACATTATTTCCATAAGTAAATCTCATCTTAAAGTTCATGCATATGAAAGTTAAAATTCTTATGACTGAAGAGAAAGTATACAGAGCTAAATCTCTGTATATCTGAGTTCTATTAACAGATAAGTTGAATTTTCTAACAGTTGATGAGATCTACATACCATATGTTAGCCAAGCGTGGGCTTATTCGGTGTTCTTTTAAAAAATGGTAGATCTGGCCCTGGCTAGTGGCACGGTAGATAAGGCACCAGCCTGCAAACCCAAAGGTAGCTGGTTCGATTCCCCAACCAGGGCACATAATGAGTTTTCAAGCCAGGTCTCCAACCAGGTCTGTAGCTGGAGGCAGGTGAAAGGCAACCATACATTGATGTCCCTCTCCCTCTCTCCCTTCCCCTCTATCAGGAAATAATAAATAAAATACTTTAAAAAGTGCTAGTTCTTTCTTGTCATTTATTTGATCTACTATACTTATTATCATACTAATAATAGAATACCTACTAGGTGCCAAGCACTATACCAGACACTTTAGAGTTGATGTATTGATAGACATTGACTTTCAGCTTTTAAGATACCACACTGTGCTGGCTTTCCACCTTCCTACTTACTGCTGTTCATTTATGATTTGACTTCTAAATATTTAGTAGTTGGGGATTTGTCCTAGGCCCTTTTCTCTATTCACCTCTTGCCATAGGTGATTTTCACAGGGACTCATAACTTTAAATATGACATTGCCCCAAAATGTATACCTTAAATCAAACTCTTAAATACAACTTCCTAAAATGTAACCTCCAACTGAATATCCAATTGGTATCTCAAAATTATTATGACTCAAACTGTTCTTTTTCTAGTGTTTTTCATATTCCTGTTGCAATCAATCTCCCAGTTGTTAAAACTCCGAAACTCTAACCTCTCCCTTTTCATACCTAATCATTATCTAGGTATATTGTTTTCATTTCAAATCATATCTTGAATCTGTCCACCTCCTCTAAATTACATCCATCTACTGTACTACATCAGGCTTAGATATTATCTGCACTATTTTAAGTCCACTTAACCAGGTCCCGGTTTCCACTACTGACCTCCATAATGTATTCTCAATACAAGTAGCTAGACACATTTTACTTTAACAGAGAGAGACAGAGAGAGACAGAGAGAGAGAGAGAGAGAGAGAGAGAGAGAGAGAGAGAGAGAGAGAAAGTTGTGACATCCCTTTGCTGTGATCTTTTTATTGCTTTTTTTATCTTTATTTTTTTTATTTTTATTTTTTAACTTTATTGTTGTTGTATTACATCCATCCCCTTTTTGCTCCCCTCTGTCCCCCTCCCCACCCACCCATTCCCCCCAAAGTCAATCCCACCTGTTGTCCATGTCAATGGTTCCTTTATACTAGGTTCTTGTCTAAGCTGCTCCCCTTCGTTGCCTCTGCCTCCCCCCTCCCCCACAACCCCTTTCCCCCTGACCACTGCAGGCCTATTCCTTGTATTCATACACTTGGTTCTGTTTTG
>PVIW01013932.1:14124-25469 GCA_004026585.1 Noctilio leporinus | reverse complement strand
GGGCTGTCTGTCTCCCTGGTGTTGAGTCGCATTAGTTCTTTGTATATTTTGGAGATCAGACCCTTGTCTGAGGTATCATTGGCAATTATGTTTTCCCATACAGTTGGTTCCCTTTGAATTTTGCTGATATTTTCTTTAGCTGAACAGAAACTTTTCAATTTGATATAGTCCCATTTGTTGATTCGTTCTTTGATTTCCTGGAATTTCTTTTAAATATTTTTCAAGCCAAAATATGTCAATGCTGTTTATCACCAGTTTGGTTTTTATCAGTATGTCATTCTCAAAGTGCTCTGTGGAATTGCCCTGCTTGATCTCAACCTCTCAACATCTGCCCTATGTACCAGGCATACCAAGCTACTTGCAGTTTAACCAATTTCCCCTTTATATTCTTTTCCCTCTGCCTGCAGTGGTTTTCTCCCTGTCTTTTTAGTATTCTTACACTCACAGTTCAGATCAGCTATAATCTCTGAAGCCCCTTCCAGCAGGTATAGTTAGTATTTTCATCTTAAATGGTTCTGCAGAATTGTACGTTACTTATATTATACCTTACCATGTTACATTGTAGTTCAGTGTTTATTTACCTTTTTTAAAAATATATGCAAAATGTAACCATTTTAGTGATTTCTGTGTACAGCTTTGTGGTATTACTTACATTCACATTATTCTGTAACCACCTTATTTCCCCTCCAAAATTTTTTTTTCTAGAAATTTACCTTTTTGTTATATTCAGTATTTTAATCTGGGATTAATGGGTAGGTTTTTAGGGCTTTGGGGATCCTCTAAAATTATCTGTAAAGGTTAATGTGCAATTGGAGTGTTAGATTCCTAAATAGGCTTGTTCCTTTCTGCATGAGTCAGCCTCCATTTAGGAAAATTGAAATTAATCTGACTATTTAATATGAAGGGATTAAATGAGGGAATTAGCTATACTGGTGATAGAAGAGCTAAGAAGACCACCTTAAGTGAGCTAACCTAGAGGATAGCAGCAACAGCTGAAAGCCACTGAGATAGTGAGGACAAGAAGAGATGAGGCAACCCCGAGGCTGGGTTTACAGTGTGGAAGATGAAAGGTAGATTTGTCTGGTAAGAGGGTAATAGTTGTAGAGGAGATTCTACCAGGACAGAGACGGAATGGGAGGGGGAGAAATGTGGCTTCCCGCTGCACTTTAATCTTAACACCAGTGCTTCCCACTTATTAAACCCAGTAGCCAGGTGACATGGAGCCTACAGAAACATTGCCTGCGTGGGGTCAAGTTTCATGTCTGAGTGCAGGACAGAAGAGGGAAGAAATGATTCAAAGGCAGACAAACCTGGGACTGACACACCTTCCCTAAGGTCAAGAAAGTTCCTATTCAGCTTTATATCACCAAGACATTACACATATTCATATTTACAGAAATATAATTGTGATCATGCTATTTCACTTGGTCCATTTACTACTGGTCATTCAGATTATGTAAATTCATACTATTATTATATTGTTATTGCTAACATTTGCAGCATTTTATGGTCCTTTCTCATTCTGTCTTTTCAGTTGTATCTTCACCTATTCTCTATTATGTACATTGTGTTTCATCCAACCTGGGCATGTTCCCCAAACATGTTCTTCATATGTTTTCCATCAGCTTCTTTGGGATTCTTTAGCCATCCTTCAAGACTCACTTTTTCCTTGAAATGTTGCATAATTTTCCCCAAGTCTGATAATATTTTCTCTAGCCCCTACCCTCCCATGAAATGAGTCCTATATCTTGCCATTTTGCTTTATATTTGTGTATATCTGGGTCTTGGTTAATCATAACTTATTTATAAACAGATATTGTTATTTGTAGATATAGTAATACAAGGTATCATAAGTTAAGCCTTCCCATGAATTCTTTACATTTTTTAAGATCATTAAACTGAAATTTTCTGGAGAATTATTAAGAGACAGGAAGGAGATATTTTCAGATAGGAGGATTTTTTTTTCCTCTTGCCTTCATCAGTTACCTCCCTCTTTTAAATCTTTGTCTATAATAAGAAGAGAGGCCAGCCTCTTGGCATCCCAGTTCCTAAAATTTGAAAACCTTTGATATATATAGAATTTTATCTCTTTCAGTTATGCCTCTCCCTCAATCTATTTTGTTAACTCATTACTACTTCCACTGAAAAGCAGGCAGAAGACAGAACTGTGTTAAGAAAAAAGGAGACTCACACTTAATTTCTTACTTACTTTTATATCTTGGCCACTTAGTTTACACAAAAGGTACATTTTATTCAGAAGTTACTTTTAGAAATAAGGGAAAACTAATTAATAACTAATTTTAGTTGAAGAGTAAATATTTGTATTATTGTAGTTAGAGATAATTGGTCTTATTTATATTTTCGTTGTGACATTTGAAATTTAGAGTAATTTGTACCTAAATTTTCCCTCTTATAGTTGAGAATTGGTTACAATCAGATAATTAATGATGATAAGCTATTTTTAGGCACATAACTGGTTATATATATAAAATGATAAACATGAATGTGGTGAACTATTGTTGTACCACATGATCTTAGAACTTCTGGGACAAAAGTAAAGCGAAATACATAAAGTCTAATCTAAAAGGGGAACTCTAGATTGCCCAAAGTGGGGCATGAACACTTGTTGTAGAAGTAATGTAGCCTTTTTTTTTTTTTTTTTTGGCTGGAAAGGAAGGGTTTATTAGTAGGCAAGGAGGGTGGGGTTGGGGGAGAGGTGAGGGGGGAGGGAATTGCCAACTTCAGAATCACAGCTGCCAGAGGTGGTGTAATCTAGTCTTTTAAGGGAGCCTTTTCTCAAGTACGTACTATACAAAAGTATAATGTTTTACAATAAATTATAAAATATATGATCTCTCATAGTTCCTTTCTCAGCATATTCTGACACAAATAACCATATTATCAGAGAAAGTTTAACTGCATATCACACTACATTTTTATGTAGGGCAGTGTTGTCAGCCTTTATTTCATTATCACACTCTAAAGGAATATTTTTAGACTTTTTTTTTTCAGTTGTCTCTCCCATGTGAAATTTCAGTGTCAGAAGTATACTGCTTATATTCTGTGTGTATATCTGTAATTTACGCATTAAAGAGTGATATTTTCTTTGTTCCACTCTTCCCAGTACCAGTTTTCAACACCTTGCACCTGTGTCATTCTTTTTGAAAATGCTTAGTCTGGAGACTATCAAATCTGCTTTAAGAAATCTCGATTTCATACCACTACCTATTAGAACTCCCAAGTGGTTATGAAAACATCTGGGGTAATTAGTATTTTAGAAACTTTCCACCATGAAAAGAAGCTTTATTTGGGGTTTTCATTTTAAATCTTAAAATACATATAAACCTCCAACTGCCCTGATTCCAGGGTGGCAAATAGTTTGTACACATTTCAAATTTCCATATGCATGACATCCTGGTAGGTCTGACTTGTTCCAAATAATGTAACTGTTAGAAAGCCAACTGTCTTAAAAATTACTTATTTTCAGCTGGCTATAGTTTTATAGGGTTTTATATTCTGTTGCTTGTGAAAAAATAAAAATAGGAAAATGGCAATTTATCTTTTGACCATTCACATCTGAGGTGATTTCACATTTTCAGTGTAAGGGATGTTGAAGTAGTAGTATCTGAGGGTGGTTTTTTTTTTTTTTTTTTTTTTTTTTTTTTTTTTTTTTTTTTTTTTTTTTTTTTTTTTTTTTTTTTTTTTTTTTTTTTTTTTTTTTTTTTTTTTTTTTTTTTTTTAATTTTAAATACTCAACTCTGGATATGCTTATTGATTTTAGAGAAAGGAAGGGAGAGAGAAACACTAATGTGAGACAGAAACATTAATAAGTTTTTTCCTGTATGTGCCCCAACCAGGGATCAAACCCACAACCTTTTGGGGCACAGGATGACATTCCAGCTAACTGAGACATTGGCCAGGATGTTTTTTCTGATTTCTAAATGTCTTCCCATACTCCAAAGGATAAAGTCTTTAGTGTGTCATACGTATGTTTGTTTCTTTCTATAACATTAATTAGCAAGAAGTTGGAAAACTTGGAAAACTGATTCATCAACTTAAGTAAGAAAGTAGTGAGTTCCCACATTCCAGCTGGGGCATTTTCTAAAATGGGGTGACAGTTTCCTTGCCCTTTCCTTTTTATAACATTTATATATAGTGGTTTTGTAGGCCCACTCATTAGTTTTTTTTAAATTATAGGGCCTGGTTATTTAAACATGGAGTTCAGGTGAAAAGAGTAAAACCTTATTGTAAGGTTGGAATGGAATAGATCATAGGAATAATTGCTTTAGTATAGCAGATCCTTGAATAACTTGTTTGGTTGAACATTTTTTCTTTATAATGTTGACAGGATGCCAGTTCATCAACTTAACTCTTGTTTATATCAATTAGCCTATGGTAACTATTTATATATTGTTTTGCTTAAAATCACAGAACCTATCCATTGGCTTCAAGTCACAGAACCTATTAATTAATGGTAAGTGAGGACTTACTATAATTAAATACTTACTATTACACCAGCAGTGAGATAAGTGTACTACAAAGGCAAGTATTGGGTTGGCCAAAAAGTTTTTTCTGTAAGATGGCTCTAGTAGTGCTTAGTTGTTAACTTTATTGGAAACAATTTTTTTAGATTGTATTGTGACAGCTGTCAAGTCAGCATGCATTTAAAATAAATATTTTTTTAATTTGTGAAAATAAATATATATAAATTGGTGAATTTTTGTGCAGCCATTTTAATATTAAATATGGAAAAAGATACACATTTTCAGCCTGTTATGCTTTATTATTTCAAGGATGGTAAAAAGGCAACTGAAAGGAAAAAAGTATTTTTTTTAGTGTATGGGGAGGGTGCTATAACTGATAGAATGTGTCACAAGTGGTCTGTGAAGTTTCTTGGTACTATTGACATTTTGCCCAAATGATTCTTTGCTTTGGGCTCTCCTATACGTTGGAGGATGTTTAGCAGCACTCCTGGCCTCTTACCCACTAGATCCCCATAGTGGGAGATAGCCAACATACTTAAAATGTCTACGTCAATAAAGTTATGGGAGAAAATGAAAAATATATCTTATACTTTATGGAAAAAACTAAACAGACTTTTTGGCCAACCCAGTGAGGGAATTTAGTATCTGGTAATAGGAGTATGGTACATAATGAGAGGATTGAAAAAATTTTTTTTTCTGAGGAAGCAATTCTTACATTGGCCTGAAGAATTAATGGAAATTAGCCACACTAGGAAAAAATAAAGCTACCCAGCCAATGTGAATAAAGTATATAGTGGCTTGAAATAAGAGCAGTTGTGTATCTGCAGCATGGAAAGACCTGTTTGGCTGGGAGACATAGAATAACCAGACATAAAGGCTAAAGAGGAAATTAGAATGTAAAACAAGTAGACCCTTATAACATGTTAAGAAATTAGTATTATGTTTTTTTCATTGAGATATAAGTCATATACCACAAAGTGTAAAATTTAGTGTTTTAGTATGTTTACAAATTTTTGCCGCCATCACTATTATCTTAATTGCGGAATATTTCCATCACTCCATAGAAACCCCATGCTAGCAGTTACACCAATTATCCCTTTCACCCATTTTCTGGCAGCCTCTAATCTATTTTCTATCTCTATGGATTTTACTATTCTGGACATTTTATAAATGGCATTATGCAATATATGGACTTTGTATCTGGCTTTTATAAAAGATTTTACTTGTTTATTTTTTTTTATGTTTTTTTAATTATTTTTTAATGTTTTTATCAACCACATGTATTTATTTCAGAGAGCGGGGAAGGGAGAGAAAAAGAGAGGAAGAGAAACATCAATGTATGGTTGCCTTTCACCTGCCTCCAGCTACAGTACTTGTTTATTTTTAAAGAGGGAGAAAGTGGGGGGAAAAAGAGAGAAACATCAGTAAGTTGCCTCTCGAATACTCCAAACCAGTTATCTGTCAGTTTGCAGAATGACACCTAGCCACTGAGCTGTACCAGTCAGGGCTTGTGTCTGAGTTGTTGAACTTAACATGGTGTTCAAGATTCATCCATGTTGTAGCAAGTATTCATAGTTAATTCCTTTTTATGCCTGAATAATGTTTAATTTTATGGATATATCACATTTTGTTTTTCCATTCCCTGAATGACAGTTGTGGTTTTCACTTTTTGACAATTGTATAAAATACTACTATGAACATTCATTCAGGTACAAGGGTTTTTTTTTGGACCTATTGTTTTAATGCTTTTAGATATATATAAGAGTGAATATGCTGGGTCATATAGTAATTCTGTTTAATATTTTGTGTGTGTGTATGTATGTATTTAATATTTTTAACAATGTGCTAAGTGTTTTTGCAAACATGGTTTTACCATTTTTTCATCCCACTAACTATAGGTTTTCAGATTCTTCGCATTTTTGCAGTATAAGCAGTCCTCAACTTATGGTGGTTGGATATATGACTTTTATACTTTATGATGGTACTTTGAATTTTTATCCTTTTTTAGAAATTGATCTATTGTTGTTCTAGTGAATTTTGGTCTTTTCCGTGACTTGCAACCTGCCTTACTGGCTTGCAGTGCTATACAGCAGCAATGAACTTGCAGCTCTCAGTCAACAACATGATCACAAGGGTAAACAACCAATAAGTACAGTGTACTGTGTTGCCAGCTTATTTTGGATACTGTATTTTAACATCCTTTTATCTACAAAACACCCACATGTATCTAGCTTCTGGTAAGAAGGGAAGGCAATTACTCTTGAGATGAAACTGAACATAATTGCCCGACTAAAGGCTAATTTAAGGTAAACTGAGCTAACTAACTATGATGGTTGATAGGTTAGGTGTATTAAACACATTTTAACTTATGACATTTTCAAATTAATATGGGTTTCTTGGGACATAATCTCTCATCCTAAATCAGGGAGCAGCTGTATTTACTACTGTCTGTCTTTTAAATCTAGCTATCTTAGTGAATATGAGGTGGTTATATCTCGTGATTTTGATTTTACATTTTCCTAATGACAAATGAAGTTGAGCCTTTTTTCATGTGCTTATGCATTGTTTGTATATCTTTTTTTGGAGAAAATCTTTTATTTTTTTATTATTTTGTAAGAGTTTTTTGTATATTCTGAAATCTAGACTCGTGATCTGGAAGTACTTTCTTGCATTTTGTTTGCTGTTGTCTTCTTAGTATCCTTGCAAGCACAAAAGTTTTAAATTTTTATTTTTCCCATGGTTGCTTGTTATTTATTTTTTTATTAAATGAATCCATAGCCTCTGCTCATATTCACCCCTAGTAATTTCTTTTTTTATTGTATTTTTCCATTGCTATTTATCCCACTTATACTCCCCTCCCTCCTGCAATCACCACACTGTTCTCTATTCTATGCCCATGAGTTCTTTTTCCTTTTTGCTTGATCTGTTTATTCCCTAAAGCCCCCCTGCCCATTGCTGTCATCCTCCTGAGTTTATTTCTTTTGCTTGTTAGTTTAGTTTAACTAGATTCCACATGAGTGAAATTATGTGGTATTTGCCTTTCTATGACTATTCTTTAGATGTCACATCTAAGGAGCCAATGCATAATCAAGGTCAAAAATAAAGATTTAGCCTGACTGGTAGCACAGTGGGTAAGGTGCCGGCCTGCAAACCCAAAGGTCGCAGGTTCGATTCCCCAGCCAGGGCACATAATGAGAGGTTGCAAACCAGGTCTCCAGTCAGGTCTGTGGCTGGAGGCAGGTGAAAAGCAACCATACATTGATGTCTCTCTCCCTCTCTGCCTCTCTCTCTTCCCCTCTTTCTAAAAATAATGAAATAAAATCTTTAAAAAATAAAAAAATTAAAAAAAAAATAAAGATTTACACCTGTGGTTTTATTTATTTATTAAATAATTTTAAAGTTTTACCTCTTACATTCATTTCGTGTTAATTTTTCTATTCCATGTGAGGTAAGGGTCTAACTTCATTCTTTTGCATATAGCTATCCAGTTATCCTAGCACCAGTTGTTCAAAAGACAGTTTTTCCCCCCATTTAATTGACTTGGTACTCTTTGAAAATCAGTTGACCATAAGTGTCTGGACTATTAATTCTCTTCCATTGATCTAGATAAAACATTACCTTAATTACTGTAGTGGTATATATTTTTGTATGGGTGGATGTGACTTCCAACTGTTTCATTTTCGAGATTTTTGTTGTTTCTCTTGGTCCCTGATCTTTCTGTGTATATTTTAGGATTCATTTGTTAATTTCAACACAAAAGGTAAATTTTTCAAAATAAAAATTTAAATCCTCACTTGAAGATGTGTTTTTGATTTTATACAGAGAAGGAAGAAAAAGAGAGGAAAATTTTTATGTAAATGAGAAACATAGATCAGTTGCCTTGCATACATACCTTAACTAGGGATTGAACCTTCAACCTTTTGGTGCACATGGCAATGCTCCAACCTGCTGAGTCAGCCAGCCAGGAAACAAAAGATAGATTTTGACAGGAATTGTGTTGAGTGCATGGATAAACTTTAGGAGCATAATTACCAGGCTAAAACTTTCAGTTAGTTCATTGTTGTATAGAAGTGGCAAAAACAGACATTATTTCTTTACCTTGATCCTATGTGAAATGCTTTTGAGTCTTTCATTGTTAAGTATGATGTTGATGTGGGATTTCATGTGTGCCTTTACTTGGCTAAAGACGTTGCCTTCTAGCATTTTTAATCACGAAAGAGTTTTGGACTTTGTCAATAGCTTTTTTTGCATTTGCAGAGATGATAATGTGGTTTTAATACCTTTGCTTTATTAATATAGCGTATTGCATTGACTAACTTTTGTTTTATTGAACCATCCTTGCATTTCTGGCAAAATCACATATGGTCATGGTGTATAGTGGTGACTTTTAAGTGTTACTGCCTTTAGCTGGAGCTTCAGTCAAACTGGTGGCATAAATACAATATTTGAAACCTCCCATCACTACATCAAAACTACAACTGAATTATAGAACAATCATTATTCATAACCACCCAAAATCTAGCTAAACCGAAGGACCACTGACTAAAGATATAAAGAAGAAAAAGGTAGGAGGGGTGGACACATGGAACAGTCTGGTCCCACATTTGCATGTGGTGGTTAAAAATTGGAAAGAAGACTATAAGCCAAGGTGGAAACATAACTAAATGCACTATATCTCCCTCCACAACTGAAAAAACAATACATCTACCTTATAACTAGAGATAGCCAGAAGACCCAGAAAATCAAGTTGCACTGAAGTCCAACAAAAATATAAAGAAGAAACACTCACCTAGGAGGGGTGGAGCAGGGAAAGCGAGAACACAGTTTGGCAGAGTGGTTTGCAGCACAATTTCACAGCATGGTTGACAGCAGGATGGGAGCTGTGGCTACTGATGGAAGGCAGTCACACATTAAAAAAAAAAAAATAGGGACACCCTGGGGGTGCTCCTGGCACTAGACTGGATTCCAGGGCTGGAGGGAAAACAAAGCCTCATTACTTGGGGCTGTGAAAACCAGTAAGGGTTGAGGCAGTAGAGAAAACATTGTAGAATTGTATACCTAAAACCTGTATGTTATTAAGCAAGGTCATCCAAATAAATTCAGTAAATAAATAAAATGAATTAAATGTGCCCCTACATAACTCCATTCTCTTTTTCCTTCTTTTTGCTGGTTAGCTCATATGAATTACATCTTCATTCATCTACCAAGGTTTTTAGTTATTGCCATATGCATTTAAAGCAGAGGAGAAAAAGGTTACAAGCAAAAAACCATTTTTACTGTTATATATTTACCTTTACCAGTGTTCTTTTTTTTTCCTACCTAAAGTTTTTATCTTCCAAGGCAGTCAACATTAGCATTCAGCTGGAAAATATTCAATGTTCTTTCTGTTTGTTTGTTTTGGTCCTACTTTATTTTACTTTTTAAAAATTTTATTTTTTATTTTTAGAGAGAGGAGCAAAGAGGCAGAGAGGGAGAGAGACATCAACATAATGGTTACCTTTCACCTGCCTCCAGCTTCAGGATCTGGTTGGAGACCTGGCTTCCAACTTGATTATGATTCCCTGGCAGGGGATCGAACCAGCGACATCTGGGTTCTCAGGCTGGCACCTAATCCACTGTGCCACCACCCAGGGCTATTTTATTTTATTATTATTTTAATTCTTAAAAATATTTTTAAAATTTTATTGTTATTGTATTATATCCATCCTTATTTTACTCCCCTCTGTCCCTTTCCCAACCCCACTCCTCCACAAAGTCAATCCCATTTTTTGTCCATGTCCGTGGTTCTTCTGTACTAGGTTCTTGACTAAACTGCCCCCCTTCTTTGCCTGTTCCTCCCCCTTTCCCCCTTCCACTGAAGGTCTATTCACTGTATTCATGTATCAGGTTCTGTTTTGCTTGTTGTTGGTTTTGTTCATTATTGTCCTGTAATGTGGGTGAGATCATATGGTATTTGTCTTTCACTGACTGGCTTATTTCACTAAGCATAATCCTAGTTCCATCCATGTTGTTGCAAAGGGTACAAGTTCCTTCTTTCTTTCTGCTACATAGAATTCCATTGTGTAAATGTACCAAAGTTTTTTGATCCAATCATCCACTGATGGGCACTTAGGCTGTTTCTAGCACTTGGCTATTGTAAATAGTGCTGCTATGAACATAGGTGTACATAGGTTCTTATGAATTGCTGTTTCAGGATTCTTTGGGTATAGTCCAAGTAGTGGAATTGCTGGATCAAAAGGCAGTTCCATTTTAGTTTTTTAAGGAAACCCCATACTGTTTTCCACAGTGGCTGCACCAGCCTACATTCCCACCAACAATGTATGAGGGTTCCCTTTGCCCCGCATCCTCACCAACACTTGTTGTTTGTTGATTTGCTGATGATTGCCATTCTGACTGGTGTGAGGTGGTATCTTATTGTGGTTTTAATTTGCATCTCTCTGATTAGTGATGTTGAGCATTCTTTCATATGCCTCTGGGCCCTTTGTATATCTTCCTCAGTGAGTTGTCTGTTCAGGTCCTTTGCCCATTTTTTAATTGGGCTGCCTGTCTCCCTGGTGTTGAGTCACATTAGTTCTTTATATATTTTGGAGATCAGACCCTTGTCTGAGGTTATCATTGGCAATTATGTTTTCCCATGCAGTTGGTTCCCTTTGAATTTTGCCGATATTTTCTTTAGCTGAACAGAAACTTTTCAATTTGATATAGTCCCATTTGTTGATTCGTTCTTTGATTTCCTTTGCCCTTGGTGAAGTATCAGTAAACATATTTTTGCGTAGGATATCCAAAAGTTTACTGCCTATATTTTTCTCCAGGACCTTTATGGTGGCACTGCTTATGTTTAAATCCTTTATCCATCTTGAG
>PVIW01013932.1:0-14024 GCA_004026585.1 Noctilio leporinus | reverse complement strand
ATCCAGTTCTCCCAATACCATTTGGTGAAGAGACTGTTTCCACTCCATTTGATGTTCCTTCCCCCTTTGTCAAATATTAGTTGACCATAGTGTCCTGGGTTGATTTCTGGGCTCTCTGTTCTGTTCCATTGATCTATATGTCTGTTCTTATGCCAGTACCATGCTGTTTTGATGACAGTAGCCTTGTAGTATTGTTTGAAGTCCGGTATTGTGATTCCTCCTACCTTGTTCTTCTTTCTCAAGGTTGTGGTGGCTATTCGTGGGCTTTTTTGGCTCCATCTAAATTTTTGGAGTATTTTTTTTATTTCTGTGAAGTCCGTCATTGGTATTTTAATTGGGATTGCATTGAATATGTAGATTGCTTTGGGTAGTATGGACATTTTAATGATGTTAATTCTTCCTATCCATGAACATGGTATATGCTTCCATTTATTTGTATCTTACTTGATTTCTTTCTTCATTGTTCTGTAGTTTTCTGAGTACAGGTCTTTGACCTCCTTAGTTAAGTTGATTCCTAGGTACTTTATTTTTCTTGTTGCTATGGTAAATGGTATTTGTTTTTTTGCTTCTATTTCTGTTGTTTCATTATTGGTATACAAAAATGCTTTTGATTTCTGGATATTGACTTTATACCCAACTACTTTGCTAAATTTGCTTATTTGGTTGAGTAAGTTTTTGGTGGAGCCAGTCGGGTTTTGTATGTACACTATCATATCATCTGCAAATAAGGACAGTTTGATTTCCTCCTTTCCAGTTTGGATACCTTTGATTCCTTTTTCTTCTCTGATGGCTATAGCTAAAACTTCCAAGACAATGTTGAATAGAAGTGGAGAAAGTGGACAGCCTTGTCTCGTTCCTGATCTTAGGGGGAAAGCTTTCAGTTTTTGTCCATTAAGTATGATGTTGGCTTCAGGTTTCTCATAGATGGCCTTTATAATGTTGAGGTATGCTCCCTCTATTCCCATTTTGCTGAGGGTTTTTATCATATATGGTGGTTGTACTTTATCAAATGCTTTTTCAGCATCTATTGATATGATCATATGGTTTTTGTTTTTCAATTTGTTGATGACATTTATTGATTTACGAATGTTGTACCATCCTTGCGTCCCTGGGATGAAACCCACTTGATCATGGTGTATGATCTTTGTAATGTACTGCTTGATCCAGTTGGCCAGTATTTTGTTGAGAATCTTAGCATCTATGTTCATGAGAGATATTGGCCTATAGTTTTTTTTCTTAGTTGTGTCTTGACCTGATTTTGGGATTAGAATAATATTGGCCTCATAGAACGAGTTTGGGTGTCTTCCCTCTTCCTGTATATATTGGAATAGGTTGAGAGGGATAGGAGTTAGTTATTTAAGTGTTTGGTAGAATTCACCTGTGTAACCATCTGGTCCGGGGCTTTTGTGCTTTGGGATATTTTTGATTGCTTCTTTAATTTCACTAGTTGTTATTGGTCTATTCAGGCCTTCTGCTTCTTCTGGATTCAGTTCTGATAGATTATACAATTTCAGAAATGTATCCATTTCACCCAGGTTGTCATATTTCTCATCATATAGTTGTTGGTAGTAATTTGTTACAATCTTGTATTTCTGAAGTATCAGTTGTAAGTTCTCCTCTGTCAGTTCTGATTCTGTTTATTTGGGTTCTCTCTCTCTTTTTCTTGATGAGTCTGGATAAAGGCTTGTCAGTTTTGTTTATTTTTTCAAAGAACGAGCTCCTGGACTTGTTGATTCTTTGAATCGTAGTTTTAGTCCCTATGTTACTTAGTTCTGCTCTGATCATGATGATTTCCTTCCTTCTACTTGCTCTGGGTTTTGTTTGTTGTTGCTCCTGTAGCTCTTGCAGCTTTACGGTTAGGCTGTTTGTATAAACTTGTGACCTTTTTAGGTAGGTCTATATTGCTCTGAGGACTGCCTTTGCTGTGTTCCATAGGTTTTGGACTGTTGTGTATTCATTGTCATTTGTTTCCAAAAACTTTTTTTTTCATCTTTGATCTGATTGTTAACCCATTAATTACTTAAAAGCATGTTATTCAGTCTCCATAAGTTAGAGTGTTTTTGTCTTTTTCCCTTGAGATTGGGTTCTAGTTTCAAGCCATTATGATCTAAGAAGATGCTTGGTATGATTTCAGTTTTCCTGTATTTGTGGTGGCTTGTCTTGTGACCTACCATGTGGTCTACCTTAGAAATTTTCCGTGTGCATTTGGAAAGAATGTGTATTTTGCTTTTTTGGGGTGAAAGGTTCTGTATATATCAGTTAGGTCTTATTTTGCTTCTTTGGGGTAAAAGGTTCTGTAAATGTCAGTTAGGTTCATTTTCTCTAGAGTGTTTTTCAATGCCACAACATCCTTGGTGATTTTTTTGAAAGATCTGTCCATTGTTGATAGTAGGGTATTAAAATCCCCTACTATGAGTGTGTTGCTGTGTATATCCTTCTTGAAGTCCTCCAAGATTTTCCTTATATATTTCAGAGTTCCTATGTTGGGTGCATATATGTTTACCAGAGTTATTTCTTCTTGATGGATTGTTCCCTTAAGAATTTTGAAATGTCTTTCTTTATCTCTTATTAGCGCCTTCATCATAAACTCTATGTTTTCTGAAATAAGTATTGCTACTCCAGCCTTTTTTTCATGTCCATTTGCTTGATATATATTTTTTCATCCCTGCACTTTCAATCTGTGTTGGTCTTTTGTTCTGAGGTGGGTCTCTTGAAGACAGCATATATGTGGGTCATGTTTTCTTATTCAGTCAGCTACCCTATGTCTTTTGATTGGCGTATTTAATCCATTTACATTTAAGGTTATTTTTTTTTTTAACATTTTATTTATTATTTTCAGAGAGAAGGACAGGGAGGGAGGAAGAAAGGGAGAAGAATATCAATGTCTGGTTGCCTTTCACCTGTCTCCAGCCATGGACCCAGCTGGAGACCTGGCCTGTAACCTGGCTATGTGCCCTGACGGGAATCGAACCAGTGATCCCTGGGTTCTCAGGCGGGTGCCAATCCACTGAGCCACATCAGACAGGGCAGTGGTTATTATTGATTGATACTTATTTACTGCCATTTTCCCAGTTTGTACCTGTGTTCCTCTTTGTGTGTGTTTCTTCATTTTTGTTTTTTTAAAGCAGACCCTTTAGCATTTCTTGCAATGCTGGTTTGGTAGAGATGTATTCTTTTAGTCTTCTTTTGTCTGGGAAACTCCTTATTTCTTCTTCCATATTGAATGAGAGCCTTGTTGGATAGAGTATCCTTGGTTGCAGGCCTTTGTTTCCCATTACTTGGAATAGTTTTTGTCATTCCCTTCTGGCTTTTATTGTTTCTGTTAAATAATCATTTGATAGCATTATCGGAGCCTCCTTATATGTTATTTGCTGTTTCTCTCTTGATGCTTGTAGGATTCTCTCTTTGTGAATTTCGCTGTTTTAATTATAATATGTCTTGGAGTGGTTCTGTTTGGGTTGATCTTTATCGGGACCCTCTGTGGTTGCTGAACTTGAGTAACATTTTCACTCATCATGTTAGGGAAATTTTCTATCAATTACTTTTTTGAACAGATTTTCCATTCCTTGTTTTTCCTCTCCTTCTGATATCCCTATGATATGAATAATATTGTGTTTCATATTGTCCTGGAGCTTTCTTAAAACATCTTCATTCTTGTTCAACCTTTTTTCATTCTGTTGCATTGTCTTGGAATATTTTTCTAGGTTGCCCTCCAGCTCCGATCCGAACCTCTGCTTCCTCTAGCCTGCTGTTGATTTCTTCTACTGTATTCTTCAATTCAGAAATTGTATTCTTCATCTCCTCCTGGCTCTTACTGATAGTTTCTGAGTTTTCTTTTTGATGCTGGTGTAGCTCTCAGTAAGTTCCTGGTACCTTCCCTGGTGTTCTTTGTAGTTCTCCTGGAGTTGTTTATAGTTTTCTTTGAACTGGCTGAGCTCATTGAGGCTCTGTGTCATCATTCTTTTGAATTCCATATCTGATAGTTTGTTTGCCTTTGTTTCATTTAGTGATCTTTCTGGGGATTCCTCCTTTCCTTTTGGCGATGGACTGATTCTTTTTTTTTCCCCCATTTTGGGTCTCTGTTGTTGCTTGGTTTTGTCTTGGATTTATTTCCTTTGCTTCCCTGCCTTTGTGGAGCACCCTTCTGTGTTAGGAGATTTGTGGCGTTCAGTGTTGCAGTCTCCTAGATTTCCTCCACTTGTTGCTCTTGGGGTAGCCTTATGTCATTGACTTGGGCTGTCTGATTATATTTTGGATTGGTTGTATGTGTTGCTCCCTTCCCTCCAGTTGGCTGATTGAGAGACACTCCTTCTATCCTTTCTCATACACTGTTTTTGAGCTGCTCCTAAAACAGAACCACCAGTCCAGACGAAATAACCAGTCCTTCAGAGATATGTTTCTCCTTTAATCCCACCTTTTTTTTTTTTTTTTTTTTTAAGATTTTATTTATTATTTCCAGAGAGAAGGGAAAGGAGAGAGGCAGAGAGGGAGAGACACATCAATCCATGGCTGCCCTTGACTGGTCCCCAGCTGGGGACCAGGCCTGCAAGCTGACCATGTGCCCTGACTGGGAACCAAACCAGCAACCCTTGGGGTCGCAGGCCGGTGCCTTATCCACTGTGCCACCAGCCGGGGCTAATCCCACTTTTAACTGCCTATGAACCTAGCTATATACCCATATCCTCCAAGGTAACCCCCACTTTTAATCATACCCTCAGCTGCAACTGAGCCAGTCTTAATAGGGATGTAGATACGATAATACTGTTGTACAAGGGGGAAATGATTAAGTTGACCAAAGTATAGATAATTTTAAAGGGTGCAAAGGAATAGCAAAGATAGCAGGAATAGGAGAGAGAAAGCCAACTTACCTATTCTATAGAAATGGGGAGGGGGGAGATCAGAATGCCTCAAATGCAAGTGAACAGTATAAGTCTATATATGTAGTTGCCACATCTGCCTCCCTGTCCACCCTTAATGAGCCCTTATTGGTCCAGGTGGAGCCATGACCTGTGTGCTTTTAGCAGAAATAAAGAATGTGTAGTCCCTAGTAACTCACCCACCAAAAGAAAAAAGAAAGAAAGGGTTTAAGCGGCTGGGGAGGGGAGGAATACTTCGATTGAGGACTGAATGAGTTGTAGCAGGAGAGTGAGTAGACTTTAAAATAAGAGTAGGAGAAGGGTCTTGGGTATTTAGGTGGATTGAGATAGGGGAGGAGTAAAAATATGTGAGTTGGGATACTCTGGTATAAACAGTATTTACCTAAAATGCACTAATTGTCAGGGTTGGAAGGAACTTTTAAAAAGGATATGTTAAGGATTGATAGTTCATGTAGCTCTCGGTGTAACTGAGGTGCTTGAGATTGGCAGCGATCCATTTCCTGAGTCTGCCTCTTTTTCTTGTTCAAGTCTCTGCAGTCTACAGTCTAGTTGGTCTTGGAGTGGCAGGGCCTATGGTTGTCACAGTCAGGGCTGATTCTGAGTGTCAGCCCCCAGGTAGGCTGGGCCTTCAGTAGCCGAGCTGTGTTTCTGTGCTGCTGGTGTTGTGGGGCCCTTCCTTCTTTCACTGGTTCTGTGTGAAGACCTACAGGGTGCTTCTGTAGTGTCTATGCCTGCTCCTCCCCCTCCAGCTCCTCAAGGAGGGCTTTGTCGCCTGCAATGGCCTGCACCAGCTACAAGTTCCTGGCACACAGTTGCAAGTTTTTGTGGGAGCCTAGGTGCCAGTGTGGGTGCGTGGGGTTGGGCCTACCCCCTTGCTGGGGCTCCAAGCTGCCTTCTCCCCGGGTGGATCAGTGGCACAGTTTTCGGCCCTCTTGATGCTCCAGCAGGTGCATTTCCCCACTCCCCCATCCTGCTCCCCACAGGTCTCTCCTCCTCTGCCTCTGGCCCCGGGAGGAGCTTCCTCTCTCTCAGCCTCCGCAGTGGCTCTCACACAGTCCCTCCCCTGCAGTTTAATTCCTCATTCCCTCTGTAGTTTGCACTCACTGTCCGTACTTCACTGCTCGATTTCTAGTCACCAGGGAGCCTGGAGCTGTCTTCAGTCAGAGAGCCCCTCTCTGGGCAGAGCTGCCACTGCCCAGAACCAACCTTGGCCCCTCAGCTAATTTGGAACTATCTCACCTGCTCTCCTGTAGGTCTCCGCTGCCTCTGGGCCATGCTCCCCTGAGTCCAGATGCTGACCACACCAATTCTTAGGGAACTGAAGACGTTTCTCGCTCCCTGCCCTCTTCTCCAGCTGCTCTGGCACTTGAGGACACCATCAGCACTGCTCTCTACTCTGTCACCATCTTTCCTTCCCTCTCATTATTTTTTTAATGTGGATATGATTTACTGTCTAATTTTCATTTTATTTTAGCCTGAAGGACTGGTTCCATGTATTTCTTATCAAGCAAGTCGGCTAGCAACAAACTTTTAATTTCTTTTTTGAAGTTTTGCTAGAAACAAAATTCTTGGTTGGCTTTTTTCTATCACCACATTGTATATATCATCTGACTACCTCTGGCCTTTGTGGTTTCTCATAAAAAATCAGCTGTTGATCTTGTGGAACCCATGTGTGTGATGAGCGGTTTCTCTTTCTACTTTCAAGATTTACCTTTATCTTTTGACAGTTCTGTTATGATGTGTCTTGGTATGGGTCTCTTTGAGTTATCCCACTTGCAGTTTGTTGAGCTTCATGTATAATAATAAGTAGATTAATGTGTTTCATAAAATTTTGGATGTTCTTGGATGTTGTTCCTCACATATTCTTTCTGCTCTTTATTTTCTCTTGTATCCTTCTGGAACTCATTATACTTATGCTGGCACATTTGATATGTCCCATATTTCTGTCACACTGTTCACCTTTCATCAGTCTTTTTTTGTGTCTGTTCCTCATACTGAATAATGTAATTTGCTGTTATGTTAAACTTAACTGATTCTTTCACCTGCCTCAAATCTGCTGTTGAGCCTCTCTAGTGATTTTTCATTTTCAGGTATACTACTCACCTCCAGAATCTCTACTTATTTTTATCTTATAACTTGTCTCATATCTTTTTGATGAACCATTGTTATAATTTTCTTTAGATATTTAGGTCTGGTTTTCTTTCATTCTCAACTCATTTTAAATAACTGATTTGAAGTCTCAAGTCTAGTATCATAGCTTGCTTAGTGGTAGTGTCTATTAACTGCTCTCCCTGCCCTCAGTAAATTAATCATACTTTCTTATTTTTCTGCATGTGTCATATTTTTCGTTGCCAATTGGACACTTGAAAAAACGTGACGATTCTTACCATCAAATTTTTCTCTCCCTTCTTCTTGTTTATTATTGCTCTCTGTTGTTAAGCAGTTGGTGTTAGTTGAATTGAGTATATTCAAGTATATTACTTGAATTTATATTATATGATTGTCAATAATTTCCTTAAATGATTGGAGTCATTCATTTCCCATTGTTTGACAAGGAGCTGTGTGTACTTAGGGCATGCTTCAACATTCATCTCAGCAGCTGACATCTTAGCAGCTTAGTGTTACTCACTTGTTCGGCCAGAAGTGAGGGTTTAGGGCCTCCTCACCCAAGTATGTGCACTACCCTACACTTGCACGTCACCTTGTATTCCAGGACCATGTCAGAGCTTTTTTAGACACCTCCTGTGGACTCCTTCACAGCTTTTCTTTTTCATGTTTCTTTGTTTAGCTTATTGTTTGTCCTAGGTGTTATTCTTGGTTACAGGCAGCTGTAGTGTTAAGCAATTCCTGCTGATTATTTTAAGCAAGGACCCCAAAGGGAAGATTATTTGCATTGGATGAGCACTGATTCAATTCAAAAACAAGATATGCAAGTGGGATTTTACACGGAATTTTCATAACGGTCAAATAATGACAGTTTCAGGGAATGGGGTTTTGGAAAAAGTCCAGCCCCACCTGATCCCTGCACTGACTGCTAGGCCGATGGTTTTCACAGTGATTGCAGGTTGTTGATTTTCCAGTGTACTACTAAGATGGGGCAATGAATGTGGAAATAGAGCAAGTTAAAATACAGCAGTGTCGGGGACAGAGGGGAGCAAAAAGGGGATGGATGTAATACAACAATAAAATTTAAAAAAAAAATACAGCAGTGTTCACTGTATTTACTAACATTTAGCCATTTAAAAAAAAAAATAGATGATCCCCGATTTTTGTAAAATTTTATTTTTCAGAGTTCTGTAAAATTTTATTTTGATCATTTGTGTGAGGGTTCACATTGCTTTTATACTTGAAAGGACTTTTGGAGGGTCCTCAATTCACTATTCCTATTGAAGCCACTTAGAATTTAGAAGTATAAAAAACCGGTTTCCTGCCCTGGTCTGGTTGCTTGTTTGTTTGAAGCATCATCCCCTACACCAAAAGGTTGCAGGGTCGATCCCAGGATGGACACATATAGGAGGCAACTGATCACTGTCTGCCTGTCTGCCTCTGCCTGTTTCTCTCTCCCTCCCTTCTTCCCTCTCTCCTTCTCCCTCCATCTATAAATAAATTAATGAACATATCCTCCACTAGGGATGATAAAAAGAAGCTGGTTTCCTGGTTTCCATTTCATTGTTCTTTTTATGCTGTACTAGTACATTTAATGGTTGGTTTAGCTAAACCTTAGGAATCCTAATAAACAAAAGAACAAGGATAGGCTGCTAATCCTATCAAGTCTGCATATGTGTAAAACTACCAAGTACTGCTTTATAATAATTGTTTCATTAATATCAGTTTTGTGTGAATAAAGTTGTTGAAATAATGAATGCTTTGATTCCCAAAGGGTGTAAAATGTAAAAGGAGAGCCTTTCTTATCTTTAATGGAAAGTAATTTTTTGTTCAATTTTTTTCTTAAACCATTAGGCAAGTAAGTGCAGTATACAAGCAAATAGCAACACTCAGAGAAGGTAGATTTCTGATCATTTGCTAAATGAATATATACCATCTACTGACCTGGTTGAGATGATGCAGGCGTGCCAGGGGTCCAGGCACCAAGAGTCCACAACCCATGGTGGTTCTTGGCTTTAGACAGCACAGAACTCAAATATGAGCCAGCATAGACTGTAAAAGTAGGTTTATTAGTGAAGCAGTGAGATGGAAGAGTGGACTACTCCACAAACAGAGCCACCCCCATTAGCAGAATTTGCTTCCTTTATTGAGGTTCTTATGTGAGAGTAGGATATTTAGTAAAGGGGAGGAATATTCACAATCTTCCCAAGAACTGGATGGAGACTTCTCCAAGGAGCTCTGTGGGCCCCATTTCGTCCTTATGTGGGCTTTCCCTTTCCAATCATGGTTGTGTCTGATGTGTTGTTTAGTATGTTAATGTATTACAGTGAGCGTATGATGAGCAAGGTGTTGCTGTTAGGTGAAATTAGTAACCATGTTAGATATAGCTGATAGCCCATTTTAAGCATAAATTTGGTGGGGGATGGTCTTCCTTGCTAACAGTTTCTGTAGCTTTTATTGCTTGCAGTTGTTTTAACGCATACTCTTATCTCAAATATGGAGGATAAGAAGCAGAAGAATATTATTTCCTTTTTTAGTTATTTTTCTGTTACTTTATTGATTCTTGTGTAAGCATTAATGTGGAGCAATTATACTTTACTAAACATCTTATTTTTCTAGATTATATAGGGTTTTTCCCATTAAACATCCATCCATTTTATAAATTTTACTTTGTGGCTGCATACACTTATTTTTCAGCAAGGCTATAGCATCCCACTGCATTCCACCTGAAATACCATTTATGATCTAGAGTGTATGTGTGAGTGTATATGTTTGTATGTATGGGTTGGCCAAAAGGCCTATTTAGTTTTTTCCTTAAAAGATGCATTTTTTCATTTCTACCAATAACTTACTTTCAGTATGTTGGCTATGTCCCACTTTTGGCTTCTAGTGGGTAAAGGCCAGGGGTGCTTCTAAATATCTTCCAATGCATAAGGCAGTCCCACAGCCAAGAATTATTTGGCCAAAATGTCAATAATATCAAGAAACTTCACAAACCACTTTTGACATGTTCTATCAATCACAGCACCTTCTCCATATACTGCACAAATCTGTTTCTACATACATTTCAGTTGTGTTTTTACCTTTCTTGACGTAATAAAGCACAATATGCCGAAAATGTTGTGTATTTTATTCCATCTTCAATATTAAAATGGCTGCACAAAAATTCACCAATTTTTATGTTTATTTTAAATGCATGCTGCTATGACAGCTGTCACAATACAATCTTAGCAAAATTGTTTCCTGTGTTAAAGACAAGTAAGCACTATTAGAACCATTTTACAGAAAAAAACTATAAATGAACTTTTTAGCCAACCCAATGCATTTGTGTGCCCAGGGTGGGGCTCTGGTATTTTTAACAACTTTTTTATCAGAAGTACAGAATTTACTAAAATTGCCTAACCTTTTGTTTTTTGTTTAGGTTACTTACAACAGGAAAACCTCACTTCTACCTGCCAGGCTTTTATTTTGGAAAGTTCACATTTAAAAGAATATGCAGAACACTGTACAGATGAAGGTTTTATCCCAGCCTGCTTACTAGTAAGTGGTTTATTTCTTAAGGGAAAAAGTTCATCATTGACCAACGTAGGAGACTATACACACAGTTTTAAAATCAGTTCATTAATGAAATCAAATTTGGCGGAAACTTGATATGATAGTTTGTATTCATGTATAATTTATAATTGGAAAGACCCAAAACATGCCAGCTCTTTTTTTGTAAGTGAAAATCAGTTTGGAATAGTACTTCCATTTCTTTATTTTTATTTTTATTTTTATTTTTATTGTCACATTAGTTTCAGTACTGCTTGTCTGAGGCTTATTTAATCCATGCTATCTATTGTGGATTAAATATTTGTGTTCCTTCAAAATTTGTGTATTGAAACCCTAACTCCCAATGTGGTTGTTATAAATAAGTTTAGGTTAGATCATAAGGTTGCTACCCTCATGCTGTGATTAGTGCCTTAATAAGAAGAGTAAAGGAGAGAAATGTTTGCATGAGCACACAGCAAGAAATGGGCTGCAAACCAGGAAATTGGTTCTTACCTGGAATCAAATCATCCATCATCTTGTTCCTAGGCTTTTTAGCCTCCAAAATGATAAGTAGTAATTGTTATTTAAGCCACCTGGTCTGTGGTATTTTATAGTGGTATAGCCTTTCCTATTTTGTTGCTTAGACAAATATAAAACAGGGATTTTGTTATCTTGTTACTTGTTGTTATTGTTACTTCTAAAATGCCACTAGACCAACAGCATTATTTAGTATATGATGGGTATATTCTGGAACTAGATTATTTTTAAGTGGTATTTTATCATTTAGTTTCTTGAGATTATTTCCTTGTCACAGACAACATGATTATCTGGCGGCAATGTAAATCTACAAAGATGACAGAGTTAAGCAAAGTCATAGTATGCAAAATGTACAAAAGTTCATATTTCTTTATACCCATAATGAATCATTAGGAATTAAATTTTTAAATTTTAGTTATAATTTATATTTAGTATTCTAAATTCTAATTTATATTTAGTTTTCTATTAGTTTCATGTGTGCAGCATAGTGATTAGATAGTGAGTTTAAAAAGTGTTCTCCCCAATACTTTTGGTACCACCTGGCATCATTCATAGTTAATCCAATATTATGGACTGTATTCCCTATGCTGTACTTTACATCCCAGTGACCATTATGTAACTACTAATTTATACTTCTGACTGTCTTCACCTTTTCACCCAGTCCCCTAACCACCCTCCCCTCTGGTTACATCAGACTTTTGTTTCCTTGTATCTATGAATGTGTTTCAGAAAATTGATTTTTTTAATTCTTCTTCCAAAGATTCTATTTATTATTTTTAGAGAAAGGGGAAGGGAGAGAGGGAGCTATACATCAATGTATGGCTGCCCTTCACCTGCCTCCAGCTACAGACCTCGCTGGAGACCTGGCTAACAACCTGGTTATGTGCCCTGGCTGGGAATTGAACCAGCCACCTTTCGGTTCGCAGGCTGGCGCCTTATCCACTGTGCCACCAGCCAGGGCTGAATTTTTTTTTTTTAATACCATTTACAATAGCAACAAATAAAGAATATACTTGGATTATAAATCTAACGAAATGTGTATAGGATCTGTATTCTAAATCTGTGTGAAAGAAATCAAAGACTTTAATAAAAGGAGAGATACACTGTGTTCATGGGTTGAAAATCTCAATAGTGTTAAGATGTCAGTTCTCCCCATTTTAATTTATAGATTCATTACAATCAAAAACTCCACAAACAATTTTGTAGATAAACAAGCTGAATTCTAAATGTTGTGCTGAAATGCAAAGGAACAAAAGGATAGATTGGAGGACTCAGATTACTTGATGTTAAGACTAAGAAGCTGTAGTAGTCGCAATTGAGTGGCATTAGGGAAAGGTTACACATATGAGGTCTGTCCAGAAGGTATCCAACAATGTAATATGAAAAATAGAGGTATCTATTGAGAAAGGTACAAGAACCATTGTAGATAGGACAATGATACTCAGTTGCCTTCAAAGTAGACACCTTGGGACCTTATACAGTTCTCCCAATCATCATCATCGGCTTCTTTGTCATATTTTTCCAAATCTCATTGGCAGTCTGAAATCTCTTCCCTTTCAAAGGAGATTCTAGTTTTGGGAGAAGCCAGAAGTCACAGGGTGCCACATCTGGGCTGTAGGGGACTGAGTCACCTGGGTGATTGAATATTTCACAGAAAATTTCTGTATGAGATGTGGTACATGAATGGGCATGTAGACATGATGAAGGTGCCATCACCAGTTGCTTGTAGCTGTGGCCTTCTGAATTATCCAAATAGTTTCTACAGATGAATGCTCAAGCTTTAAGCAAAATTGATGTGGATTCATTGCTCTGTTCACTCAGTCATTTTGAATGCAATGGCCACACAGTACACATGCTCACTCAGTGGCATCTACTGCCTCCTCTGACTAGTACAGTGAAGTTGTCATTGTTCATGCAGGCATGTGCATTCCAGTCCATTCTCCTTGACTGCCAGATTATATCAATGTACTGTTCTCATTATATTAACAATAACTGGAAAATTACATATGAGACCTGTATGAGTTTTCTATCACTGCTCTTTACCCTTTTCTCATCAGCTATTCTGCAATCCAGATTGGTTTTTTTTTTTCACATCTTTCATTTTATATGGTGTAATATTTCATGGTGATATGTTCAATGGTTTTGGTAATGCTTTATTTATTTTTTTCAGTCTTTATTTGGAAAAAACTTGACAACAATTTTGAATGAATATGTAGCTATGAAAACAAAAGGTAAGAATTTATGTTCATGATTTTTTTTTGTTCATTTTATATTAGCATGTATCTTAATTGTTTTAATTACAAATAAATGCCTCATTAAAGTCATGAGAAAACTTGTCTCAGTTATAATGACATAAATTTTACTGGCAAATATATAATTAAATAGTGTGTGCTTGTATTGAGTGACATAAATCTAAATGTTAAAACTAATTTTTTTTAAACTGTAGAATAAAACTCTACTCTGGATATCTACCCTGATGAGCAGTTACATATTATAAAAGTTAAAACTAATATTTTAATTTTAAATTTGTTGTGTAAATCTGAACACTGGTACCAATCATAAAATTCTGACATATTTATCAAAATATAAAATAAATCTTTCCTAAATTAATGTTTTAAGGAGAAAGAGTATTTTTTTATTATCTAATAATTATTTCTGTAGCTTACAACATGAAAGAATTAGCAATAAATAATTAGCACAAAATGATAGAAAAGGAAGTAAGCTTAATATTTATTGAGTACTCTATGCAGCATTGTGGTAGGTGCTTTTCTTTCTTTTTTTTTTTTTTTTTAAAGATTTTATTTCATTATTTTCAGAAAGAGGGGAAGGGAGAGAAAGAGAGAGGCAGAGAGGGAGGGAGACATCCGTGTATGGTTGCATTTCACCTGCCTCCAGCCACAGACCTGACTGGAGACCTGGCTTGCAACCTGGTTATGTGCCCTGGCTGGGGAATCGAACCTGCGACCTTTGGGT
>PVIW01013931.1:0-25372 GCA_004026585.1 Noctilio leporinus | reverse complement strand
ATGAAGGTCATAAAAAAGAGACAAAGTTGGGCATTTCATAATACTTAAGGGAACAATCCATCAAAAAGAAATAACTCTGATAAACAAATATGCACCCAACATAGTAGCTCTGAAATATATAAGGAAAATCTTGGAAGACTTTAAGAAAGACATAGAGAGCAACACACTAATTGTAGGGGATTTTAATACCCCACTATCAATAATGGACAGATCTTCCAAACAAAATATCCCCAGAGATGTTGTGGCATTGAACAACACTCTAGAGGAAATGGACCTAACTGATGTATACAGAGTCTTTGACCCCAAAGAAGCAAAATACACATTCTTCTCAAATGCACATGGATCATTCTCCAAGATAGACCACGTGGTATGTCACAAGACAAGCCTCCACAAATACAGGAAAATGGAAATCATACAAGGTATCTTCTCAGATCATAATGGCTTGAAACTAGAAACCAAATTCAAGGGAAAAACCAAAACTTCTCTAACTCACGGAGACTGAATAACATGCTTTTAAGCAATGAAGGGGTCAACAATGAGATCAAAGATGAAATCAAAAAGTTCCTGGAAACAAATGACAATGAACACACAGCAGCCTAAAACCTATGGGATACAGCAAAGGCAGTTCTCAGGGGGAAATTTATAGCAATACAGGCCTTCCAAAAAAGGTTACAAGAAGTTTATAAAAATGACCTAACCACAAAGCTGCAAGAACTAGAGGAGCCACAACAAACAAAGCCCAGAGCAAGTAGAAGGAAGGAAATCATCAAAATCAGGGCAGAACTAAATAACTCAGAGATTCAAAGTACAATTCAAAGAATCGACAGGACCAGGAGCTGGTTCTTTGAAAAAATAAACAAAATTGACAAGCCCTTATCCAGACTCATCAAGAAAAAGAGAGAGAGGACCCAAATAAACAGAATCAGAACTGAACGAGGATAAATCACAACTGATACCTCAGAAATACAAGGATTGTAAGAAATTAGTACAAAGAAATATATGATAAAAAATATGACAATCTGGATGAAATGGACACATTTCTGGAAATGTATAATCTACCAAAACTGAACCCAGAAGAAGCAGAAAGCCTGCATAGGCCAATAACAACTATTTAAATTAAAGAAGTAATCCAAAATCTCCCAAAGCACAAAAGCCCTGTACCAGATGTCTACACAGGTGAATTTTACCAAACATTTAAAGAAGAACTAACTCCTATCCTTCTCAATATATACCAAAAAATGCAGGAAGAGGGAGGACTCCCAAACTCTTTCTATGAGGCCAATATTATTCTAATCCCAAAACCAGGGCAAGACACAACTAAGAAAGAAAGCTACAGGCCAATATCTCTGATGAACATAGATGTTAAAATTCTCAACAAAATATTGGCCAACCAGATTCAGCAGTATATTACAAAGATCATACACCATGATCAAATGGGTTTCATCTCAGGGATGCAAGGATGGTACAACATTAGTAAATCAATGAATGTAATACACCACATCAACAAATTGGAAGATAAAAGCCATATGATCATATCAATAGATGCTGAAAAAGCATTTGATAAAGTACAGCAACCATTTATGATAAATACCCTCAGCAAAATGGGAATAGAGGGAGCATACCTCACCATCATCAAGACCAACTATGAGAAACCTGAAGCTAACATCATACTTAACAGACAAAAACTGAAAGCTTTCCCCTTAAGATGAGGAATGAGACAAGGCTGTCCACTTTCTCCACTTCTATTCAACATTGTCTTGGAAGTTCTAGCTATACCCATCAGAGAAGAAAAAGGAATCAAAGGTATCCTAATTGGAAAGGAGGAAGTCAAACTGTCATGATTTGCAGATGATAAGTACATACAAAACCCAATGGGCTCCACCCAAAACTTACTCAACCTAATATGCAAATTTAGCAAAATAGCTGGGTATAAAGTCAATATCCAGAATTCCAAAGCATTTTTGTATACCAATAAGGAAACATCAGAAATAGAAATGACAAAACAAATCCCGTTTACCATAGCAACAAGAAAAATAAAGTACCTAGGAATCAACTTAACTAAGGAGGTAAAAAACCTGTACTCAGAAAACTACAGAACAATGAAGAAAGAAATCAAGGAAGATACAAATAAATTGAAGCATATACCATGTGCATGGATGGGAAGAATTAACATCATTAAAATGTCAATACTACCCAAAGCAATCTACATATTCAATGCAATCCCAATTTAGATACCAATGACAGACTTCACAGAAAGAGAAAAAATATGTTAAAAATTTATATAGAGCCAAATACGCTCACAAATAGCCACAGCAATCTTGAGAAAGAAGAACAAGGTAGGAGGAATTACAATACCGGGCTTTAAACAATACTTCAAGGCTACTGTCATCAAAACAGCCTGGTACTGGCATAAGAATAGACATATAGATCAATGGAACAGAATAGAGAGCCCAGAAATTAACCCAGGACTCTATGGTCAATTAATATTTGATAAAGGGGGAAGGATCATCAAATGGAGTGAAAACAGTCTCTTCAACAAATGGTGTTGGGAGAACTGGACAGCAACATGCAAAAAGATGAAACTAGACCACCAACTTACACCATACACCAGAATAAACTCAAGATGGATAAAGGATTTAAACATAAGCAGTGGTCGTGGAGAAAAATGTAGGTAGTAAACTTTTGGATATCCTATGCAGAAATATGTTTACTGTTAGTTTACCAAGGTCAAAGGAAATCAAAGTACCAATCAACAAATGGGACTATATCAAATTGCAAATTTTCTGTTCAGGTAAAGAAAATATTTGCAAAATTCAAAAGGAACCAACTGTAAGGGAAAACATAATTGCCCATCATACCTCAGACAAGGGTCTGATCTCCAAAATATATAAAGAAGTAATGCGACTCAACACCAGGGAGACAGACAGCCCAATTAAAAAATGGGCAAAGGACCTGAACAGACAACTCACTGAGGAAGATATACAAAGGGCTCAGAGGTATATGAAAGAATGCTCAACATCATTAGTCATCAGAGATTGCAAATTAAAACCACAATAAGATACCACCTCACACCTGTCAGACTGGCAATCATCAGCAAATCAACAAACAACAAGTGTTGGCGAGGATGTGGGGCAAAGGGAACCCTCGTACACTGTTGGTGGGAATGTAGGCTGGTGCAGCCACTGTGGAAAACAGTATGGGGTTTCCTTAAAATACTGAAAATGGAACTGCCTTTTGATCCAGCAATTCCACTACTTGGAATATACTCAAAGAATCCTGAAACACCAATTCATTAGAACCTGTGTACACCTATGTTCATAGCAGCACTAGCCAAATGCTGGAAACAGCCTAAGTGTCCATCAGTGGATGATTGGATCAAAAAACTTTGGTACATTTACACAATGGACAAATACCATATGATTTCACCCATTACAGGACAAGAATGAACAAAACTAACAACAAGCAAAACAGAACCATACAATCATACAAGTGACTAGGCCTTCAATAGTCAGGGGGAAATGGCTGGGGGGAGGGGGGAGACAGAGGCACGGACGGGGAGAAGTTTAGGCAAAAATCTAGTATAAAGGACCTATGGACATGGACAACAGGTGGGATTGGCTTTGTGGGGAATGGGTGTGTGAGGAGAGGGACAGAGGGGAGCAAAAATGGGATGGATGTAATACAACAACAATAACATTAAAAAAATCAAGAAAAAAAAAGAGGCATAATTGATAGGTACAGAACTGACAATGGTGAGCCCTGGCTGGTGCCACAATGGATAAGGTGCCAGCCTTTGAACCCAAAGGTTGCTGGTTCAATTCCGATCAGTGGCACAATAACCAGTTTGCAAGCCAGGTCTCCAGCCAGGTCCATAGCTGGAGTCAGGTGAAAAAGGCAACCATACATTGATGTTTCTCTCCCTCTCTGCCTCTCTCCCTTCCCTTCTCCCTGAAAATAATAAATAAAATCTTAAAAAAAAATAGACAGGGGGATTTTAAGAATAGTGAAGGAAATGGAGAAGTCAAAGAACTTATATGCATGACCCTTGGACATGAACTAAGGTGAGGATTGCTGGAGGGTACTGAAGTAATGGGCAAAGGTGGGCAAAGGGAAAAAGGTGGGACAACTGTAATAGTATAATCAATAAAATATACTAAAAAGGTATTTATTTACAAACCATGCTTTGTGCTTCATAATTGACATAAATTGAAGTGAAGAGTATATGTCATTTTTTTAAAAGGGAGAAGTATAAATCTGACTATTAGGTATATTATTAGTAATATTATTAAAGGAAGTTATAAGCAAAAGAAGATAGATACATGCCAGCCTGGATGATTTTCCAACTCTTTCCCACCCTCCCCTGCCATCTCCAGGTTCCTAGCCCACAGAGCGGTCTGGAGAAACAGTTCTAAGAAAATAGTGTTGCCTCAGGCAACACCCATCCTGGGGAGGGTACGTATGAGAATGTCAGGGCATTTGTGGGTACGTTTGCAAGTAATTTTTGTGTGTGTGTATGAGTATGTGAGTGTATTTGTGAATGTGTAAGCATATACATATAAGTGACCATGAGTGTGTGTAAATTCATTTAAGTGATTGTGAGAGTGAATGCATGTATGTATATGTGTGATTCTGTGACTCTGTGTGGTATGTGTGTGTGTGTGTGTGTGTGTGTGTGTGTGTGTGTGTGTATTAAGTACCCTAAACCCTGAGGAAGGGAATCTGGAATTACATGACTGGAACAAGAAAATTCTAAAACATACCAATCGATCAAATGGAATAGATTTCTGGTATCCTGAGAGAAACAGAGGGAAACAATGCCATCTCTTTCTCTGTTCATTTGGTGGTTAGTCCTGCAACAGAATGAGTTTATGTCTGACTTTGGTAGAAGCAGATGTTAGATATTGTGTTTGTTGTGGTGGAGCTGGTGAGGAGTAGGCCACAAAGTGGACCAAATCATCAACCCAAGTTCAGCCAACTGAGTGCCCTCAGGGAGGAGGGTGATTGTGGGTGGCAGCAGTGGGAACCCACACAGCAGCAGTTCAGTGGACATTTCCCGAGGTCCTTGATTACCCTCCCATTCTTTCTCTATCCCTCACTCCCCCAGAACGCAAACACACCAATATGCATTCAAGCTTCCATCTTTAGAAAGCTCAGGAGACAGCTTTAATACTTTCATACCTCATCCAGAGCCACAAGACAAGGTTATTATAAATACGTAAACTCTTAGGGCTTGTAAGGACTTTTCCTATGGGCACATACTCATTAATTCAATCAACACTAGTTTAGACACTTGGGATACATTGGTAAAACAAACAAACTAAAATTCCTCCCTGCCTCTGCCCCAAGGTTCACAAGATAGCAAGTAGGAACAAATATACAGTAGACATCATAAATGAGAAAATAATATACTATGTCAGTAGGTGCTATGTGGAGGGGTCATGAGTATTACGTAGAGTGGTCAAGGAAAGCCTTAAAGAGAAAGTGAGATTTGAACACACTTAAAGGATGATGTTGATTTCAGGAAAAGTGTTCTGGCAGAGGGGAGAGCTAGAGTAAAGGCCCCAAGGCAGGAATGTGTCTGCAAACAAACACACAGGCATGTTTGCAGAACAGCTAAAATGCCTGTGTGATTGATTCAGAGCACAAGGGAAAGTGTATGGAGGCAAAAAGGTGAAATTGCTGGTCAGAGACAGAACATGGATAGGGCCTTGTAGGCCATAAGGAGAACTTGGGCTGTCACTCTGTATGAGATGGGGGCTGGTGTGGGGTGTTGAGCAGAGGAGTAGTGGGACCTGGCTTGAGTTTTAATAGAATCACTTTGCTTGTTGGAAGTAGACTAAGGTGGCAGGGGGTGGAAACAGTTAAACATTCAGGTGGAGAAGTGATCGTGGCATGTCTCATTTGCTTGGTTGAACTGCTGAATTGAGGAACCTCCCTCTAGGATAATGGCAGGAATTGAGCAGGTTATGGTTTAAAAGCTGGAAGTAGACAGGTTTTGGAAGGAGAGTGAGGAAAGGAGAGTTGAGGTAGATAAGTATGGATCTAGTCCTTTGGATTTTCCTAAGAAATACAGGCTTTAAAGGGAGGTTACTACTTGGGGAATGAGAGGATCCACATAAAGAATCCTCCAGAGGTCTGAAAGAATTTGGGTCCAAGGATGTGGGTACCTGGGAGGGAGAGGGCAGGAATCAGATTCCAAGCCTGGCAGGCAAATAAGACGGCTAACTACTCTTTAATTAGGTGCCTTAGTTTTACCTTCAGCAACTGCTTGCTACTGATGGAATTCTGGAAGACTACAGGACACAAAGAAAGAATGTAGAAGTCATTCTTGTATCCCTCATCAAATAACTCCACTGGCCTATCTTGGTGCACCCTGAGAAGAAATCTGGGAAGGCCACAACCCTCCCCGCTTCCCATCCCAGCCTGCTGGCTGTATCATGGAGGAGTTTAGGGAAGGGGTCTGTAGGTACACCTGGGAAGGAGCCTTCTTGAAGAGGGAAAGAAGCAATGCATCTTGGGGGCTTGGGGTTGGAGTGGAAGGAAAAGGGCTACGTGGGGACAAATATACAGTAAACATCATAAATAAGAAAATAATATACAAGGTCCTTTGCAATGAGGACCTTGAAGCAACTGTACAGTCCTGGGGATATCCAGAATTTTGCTAAGGACATTGGACCATATTCAGGAGACTGGATTCTGGTCCCGGATGCACCACCATGGATCTGGAGCAAGGCTCTGTACCCTCTGGATGATATCCCTAAAGTAGAGGATGGGCCTAGGTGACTTCCAAGACCTTCCAATTTGATCACAAACATGAGGGACTGTGGCTTAGCCAGAGGCCTGCTTATCCCTGCACTGAGTCAGCTCCACAGAGGACTAAATGTTCCAATGCAGGAAAGTGCACTCTGAGCTCTGAGTCAGGCTTTGAATAATTCTCACAATGATTACTGGCTCTGAATACTAATGTAGCTGATGCTTGTGTTGCGGGCTGGGCAGGATTACCCAGGCCACCACTGCTACCTAGTCAGCCTGTGCACTGCAAGCTGTGCTACGGATTATTTGATTCATTTTTGGAAAGGAGATGGGTGGGGGGCATGGTAGTGAGAGTGAGTTGTGCTAAACACTCCAGGTCAGCATTGCTTGGGCATTGTCCCTACAATCCAGTCCTGATAATCTTTTGAAGATCCTATATGCAGTCACAGATAACTTTCCCTTTCTGAGTTTCAGCTTTGGAGACTGTACAATGGCAGCATTAGCATCCACCTTACAGGGTTGTTGTGACCTTAGCTCTTAAATCTGAGCAAGCTGGGTCCCTGCTCTGGGCCCTGTGTCTCAGGGGTTCCATGCTTTGCAGTGCCTTCTTCCAAGGAAACACCCCATCAGTTCCTGGGAATGTCTACGCCACACCATGACCTGCACAGATCCTAGGTTTCCCTCCTCTGGAGTCCCTTGGATCTTCTACTATACTCGCCACTCACACACACACCCATGGTGTCCATGAAATCTGAGAATCTGTGGAACACCTACTTATGGGAATTATCCCAGGGCCATGGGGCTGAGACTTCAGTCCAGGAGGGCCATCTGGAAAACAGAACCCTTACACTGTCCAGCAAGGTGTTTGCCTCATGAGGGAGAGTGTTTGGCCCACCCACTTTAGCTGACATGATAATTTTAGTGACTCAAAATGTTTGTATAAATAGGATCCCAGTACACCCTAGGTAGGGGTGCCCTGTGGCAAACAACTATGTGAAGGATTACTGTTTGTGCTGTTATTAAGGCGGAAATATTCATTTCACCAACCTTGAGATCCTCTTCTGTACTAGGCATATTGATGGCTGTCAGCCTGGGTTGTAGACTCAAAAGGTTTCACATCTTCTGGGACCTCTTGGTCCTTCTGACTTGTCCACTCCTCTTCAATTTATGAAAGGCTCTCTCTTGCAGGCTTCCAGGATACCATCTGTTCCCAGCTTGACTATGACCTCTCTGTCCTTTCCAAGTCTGCTGGGCAAAATTTGTTTTCTGTCTCTCTGGACTCTGTTTTAGGGTCCTGGTCCTTTCTCTGCCCACAATCCCTCCCCATCAAGTTTGTCCACATTCAGAGATTGTCTGAGACTGAGTTGATAGCTATATTTCTAGCCCTAACATCTTCGCTGAACTCCAGAAACATATATTCCATTGCAAGGTGTGCAACACCACATAGACATCCCACAGCCAGTACCTACCCACTGTGCCCAAATATGACATTATGATCACTCCCCTTAGGATGTAAGGGTAAGGAGTGCAAACTCCTTACCATGACCTACAAAGTCATGACCCAGGTCCTGCCCCTTACCTCACTCCAGCCAATCAGGTCTCCTCATGGGCTATACATACTCTCTCTGTCATGCTATTCCTTCTGTACCAGCTTATTGTTTTCCCAATCTATCTTAGGTTTCATCATTCATGAATTCAATTCACATCTTCCAAAACCTTCAATACAACACCCTTCACCCCCCAGGTTCTACTGTTTGCTTCTAATTTGAGGACACTATGTAGCTACTCACACTCTCCTGAAATATAACTTCTTCTCCACAAACTTGTTTTAGTGTTTCTCAATAAGGGTGCTACTAACATTTTGAGTGGAATAATTTTCCATTGTAACACAGGGGGATCATTGAATTTGATTTTTAGCACAATGAGTTTGAAGGATTTTTAATATGTCCAAGAGGAGATACTTTCATTAAGCAGTGGATTTATGGGTTTGGGGCCCATGGGGGGCTAGATATAAAGGCTTAGAAGTCATAGATATAGAGTGATTATGGAAGCCATGGGGATGGCTGAGAATTAAAGGTTTGGAATGAAGAGTGGGAAGAGGAAAGTGTGTGAGGCTGAAACTGGAGGAACGCTTTGTTTAGAGATTGAGCAAAAGAAGAAGAGCCTAAAAGAGAGCAGTTGGAACAGTATAAGGAAAACCAGGAAAGCACTGTGCACTGGAGATCAAAGAAAGATGGGTTTCAAAGAGGAGGGTGTGTAACTTAAGTCAGATTAGGATAAAAAATAACCAAAGGATTTGGTGACAAGGAGGGCTTTAGTAACATTAACAAGAATTGCTTTTAAAGTATATTTTATTGATTATGCTGTTACATTTGTCCCAATTTCTTCTCCTTTGCCTCCTCCACCCAGCACCCCAATTCCCTCCCACAATTCCACCTTAGTTCATGTCCATAGATCATGCATATGTTCCCTAATTTCACCCTTTCCTATATTATTCTTAACATCCCCCTGTCAATCTGGTACCCACCAATTATATTTACTAATCCCTGCACCATTTCTCCATTTCACCCCCTTCCCCCCTACCAGCTGATAACCCTCCCAATGATCCCCATACCTTGGATTTTGATCCTATTATAGTTGTTTGCATAGTTTATTTTATATTTTTAGGTTCTATGTTGATAGTTGTGAGTTTGTTGTCATTTTATTTTATTTTTAAAAGATTTTATTTATTATTTCCAGAGAGAGGGGAAGGGAGAGAGAGGCAGAGAGGGAGAAAGACATCAATGTATGGTTGTCTTTCACCTGCCTCCAGCCACAGACCTGGCTGGAGACCTGGCTTGCAACCTGGTTATGTGCCCTGGCTGGGGAATCAAACCAGTGACCTTTGGGTTTGCAGGCCGGCACCTCATCCACTGTGCTACCAGCCAGGGCTGTTGTCATTTTAATGCTCATAATTTTGATCCTCTTTTTCTTAAGTAACTTCCTTTAACACTTCATATAATAATGGCTTGGTGATGATGCACTCCTTTAGCTTTACTTTGTCTGGGAAGCGCTTTATCTGCCCTTTCATTCTGAATGATAGCTTTGCTGAATAGAGTAATCTTGGTTGTAGATCCTTGCTTTCCATTGCTTTGAATACTTCTTGCCTATCCCTTCTTGCCTGCAAAGTTTCTTTAGAGAAATCAGCTGATAGTCTTATAGGAACCCCTTTGTAGGTAACACTCTTCCTTTCCATTGCTGCAAGAGAAAAGAATCTCTTTATCTTTAATCTTTGGCATTTTAATTATGATGTATCTTGGTGTGGTCACTGATGTATACTTAAGGTTCCACTCCTTACAATGTCACAGGTGCGACAGTTCTACCTAAAACACAGAAGCAAATACAGGAACCTGTCAAAATGAGGAGACAGATAACTATGGCTCAAAAAAGGGAACAAATCAATATCCCAGTGGCTGACCTAAGCAACACAGAAATAGCCAGCCTGACAGATGAACAGGTAGCCAGCCTGACAGATGCAGTTTAAAGCACTGGTGATTAGGCCCTGGCTGGTTGCACAGTGGATAAGGGGTCAGCCTGCAAACTCAAAGGTCATTGGTTTGATTCCCAGCCAGGAAAACATAACCAGGTTGCAAACCAGGTCTCCAGCCTGCTCTGTAGCTTGAGGCAGGTGAAAGGCAACCATACATTGATGTCTATCTCCCTCTCTGCCTCTCTCTAAAAATAATAAAATATTTTAAAAAATGCTCACAGATTTGACCTATATGCTTAAATATGGCAAATGCAGAAGGAAAAAAATGAGTGAAGACTAGACCAAGTGAAACAAAGGAAAATACATATGAAACCAACAGTGAAGGGATGGAAAACAGGGTTCAAATCAATGATTTGGAACATAAGGAAGAAATAAACAGTCAACCAGTACAGAAAGTGGAAACAAGAATTAAAAAAAAAAAAAAAAAAAAAATGAGAAGAGGATTAGGAACCTCTTGGATAACTTTAAATGTGCCAACATCTGAATCATAGGGGTGCCAGAAAAACAGGAAAAGCAAGAAATTGAAAACTTGTGTGAAAAAAATAATGAAGGATAGCTTTCCAAATTTGGTGAAGGAACTAAACATACAAGTCAAGGAAGTGCAGAGAGTCCCATGCAAGCTTGACCAAAGAGGACCACGACAAGAATTGTTTTGATGACACAACAGAGAAGGAAATCAGACTGAAGTGAGTGGGATTCCAATGGATACTGTTTTATTTTATTCAGGGCCTTTGCAGACATTGTTCCCTTTGTTAAAAGTCTTTTCTTTTTCATGTTTGCCTAGTTAACTTCTAGTGCAACATCACAGTGCAACCATCACTTCCTAAAGAAAGCTCTTCCTGACCTTCCTGATTCAGAAAAATTCTACTTTCCTACTCTTTCATTGCACCATGTCTTTATTTCTCCTTCAGAGCACTTTTCTCAGTTGTTATTCTTCATTTACTTGTGGGATTATAAAATGAGTACCTGTCTCTCTCATCAAAATAGAAGCTCATGAGACTGGGATTTAATATAGTGTTGTTCACCACTCCATCCCAGCATCCAATATATTGTCTGATACAGGGTGGGGGCTCAATAAATGTTTGTTGAATAAATGAATGACAAGGGGATGGTTGGTGTCCTCAATGAGAACAACTTAACTGAAAGTAATGGGCTGTGGTCAGGTCATGTGCTGACTACATAAAGAATTTCAGAGGATGAGTACATTTGTGTTATGACTATGAAAAAAGTGGCTAAAGAGGAATGCAGAGGAAGATCATTGGTGATGAGAAGGTTGATGTGTGAAGAAGAAACTACTACTTCTTGAAAATCTTTTTTTAAAAAAGAAAATCTTTATGGTCATATATGATGAAAGATGGATGCAGTGATGCCTAGAAGTCTCCATTTTATTCTTGATTTCCTCTGTTCTACATCTAAGTCTTTTTTTTTTTTTTTTCCAGCATTGACTTGGTACCCCAAACCCACCATCAGACACTTGGTAGTAGATAGCAACTTTCCATAGACTTCCTAATAAACTCTCTTCCTTTACTAGCTTAAGCAACTAAATGTACTTAGTTTCTCAGGTTTACTGTAAGCTCTGACTTGTCCACTACACCAGTGTTTCAGGGGAACTCATTAGTAACTCTTGCTCTGATACTCCAACTCTACCTTCCAGACCTGCACTTCCCAGCTTCTCCTATCATTTTGTGAGGTCTAATTTTCCATTATGCCTATAATAGCCTGGTTCCATGACTGAACTATGACTGCAGCAGTTATGGTTGGGTTGTCCTCTTGGACACTTAAATTATCCAAGTGATTGTTTGCCTTTGGGGGAGAAGGAAGACTATGATCTCGTAGGCTAAGTCTCCAATGACTGAAATGCAATGACAGCAAGACAGAGGGAAGTAGGGTGGCAGAGTCAAGTAGATGGGTTGAGTAGCTGAAGAGTAAGGTTTTTTGCATGAAGATGACAGAACAATGGCCTGAGAAGAGTTCTATGGAATGAGAAGAATTTTTACCCCTCTTCAACCTTGAGATGAAAACTAGGGCTCAGGATGATGACATGGGGAGAGCCAATAGTTGAGAGAGCCAAGCTAAAGAGTTTGATTTTATAGACTAGGAGTGGTTGAATAATGCAATGGTGGCATGCTTATCCACTAACACATTGTGTGAGCTTGGGAAAATCATTCAATAAAATTATGATAGTACCTACCTCATAGGGCTATTGAGGAAATTAAATAAGTTAATATATGCAGTGCGTGACAAATAATACTAAAGCTTTTTAACCTGGCTTTCTTAAAAAAATTTTAGGGATTAGTGGAGGAAAAGATAATTACTCCCAGTTGAAGAATTTGATACCCAGAAAGGTTAAAGAGATTACCAAGATACACATCAGTTAGGAACAAAGTTGGGATAATTCCTCGGTTTCCTGACTTGCTAGTCAACACATTTTCTACCACAGCTCATTGCAACAAGGGAAGCTGCCAAGTAATGAGTGAACAGGTCAGATTATAAGCAGCATATCATTTTATAAGAAATTCTCCTTCTCACCAAAGCATATCTTTGCAGAGCCCTCAGTTACAGCAACCCTGCTCAGTAGTCACTTAGACAGTTTACCATCAGCTCCTCTAAGCTGAGGTCCATGTTTCATTGTCTCTTATTCCAAGTCCTACCCCTGGTTGGTACTGAGAGCAAGCTAGTGGAAGATTAAATCTGTCTTCAGTCTGGCACAGTACATTGCACCTAGTTCCTGAAGAGCATAATATCCAGACAAACTAGTTATTTGATTAGTTTGGGTTCTTCCTGCTGCAGTCAGCCCTTTGTGGTGCTGATAAAGGGGGAGAGAGATGAAATTAGTAATGATGCTGAGGTGGTGGAGCTTCTGAAGTGTGTTTACAAATGGATTTTAGGGCAATTGGCACTTGTAACTAAGATATAATGAAGGCCCTTGTAGTTGCTGCTAAGAAGGTAATACATTGGAGAATGAAAAGCTCCCAAACAGACTATGAAAGTGAATATCTGGAGATAATACATGAAACTAATAACTATGGCTTTTCTTTGCCATTAGTTGTAGTGACCATAAAATAGAGCAAAAAGCAAAAATTTCCCCAATATCATGAGAATCAGGGAAGAATGCGATCCTTTCATCCAGTGATGGCATAGTTGAGGGCAATTAGCAAACAATGGTGGCACAGGTATAAAAGGAAGGAGCTTGACTCATAGGGCTGGTTAGTGAAGGTTATAAAGAAAAAAAGGGCTCAATTAGGTGGATGGTAATATGGTGATACTATTCCATGGAAACCAATCTGAAATAGTAACAAGAACTGAATTCAGGAATCTGAAATATCACCTGGCTGCACCTCTGACTGTATTTTTAAAATAACAGCTTTAATAAGATGCAATTCAAGAAAATTACAGGCCAATATTGCTAATGAATATATATGCTAAGATTCTCAACAAAATATTGGCCAATTGGATCCAGGAATACATTAAAAAGATCATACAACATGATCAAGTGGGATTCATCCCAGGGATGCAAGGATGGTACAACATTCACAAATCAATAAACATAATACACCACATATATCAAAATGAAAGACAAAAACCATATGGTCATGTCAATAGCTGCTGAAAAAGCCTTTGATAAAGTACAGCAACCATTTATGATTAAAATATTCAGCAAAATGGAAATAGAGGGAGCATACCTGAACATGGTAAAGGCCATATATGAGAAACCTGCAGCCAACATCATACTCAATGGGAAGAAACTAAAAGTTTTCCCCCTAAGATCAATGCATTTGATAAAGTTCAGCAACCATTGATAAAAAGGCCAAGTGCTGGAAACAGCCTAAGTGTCCATCAGTGGATGATTGGATCAAAAAGCTTTGGTACATTTACACAGTGGAATACTACATGCAGAAAGAAGAAGCTTCTACCTTTTGCAACAGCATAGATAGAACTGGAGAGTATTATGCTTAGTGAAATAAGCCAGTCAGTGAAAGACAAATATCATATGATCTCAATCATTATGGGACACTAATGAACAAAACAAACAAGCCAAAAAGAACCAGTGACATGAATACAAGGAACAGACCTTCAGTGTGCAGAGGGAAGGGGGAAGGGGAGGAGGGAGGAAGGAGTCAAAGAAGGGGACCAATTTAGTCCAGGAACCAGTGGTGATCACCAATGGACTTTGGCAAAAAGTGGGATTGATTGTTGGGGGAGGAATGGGAGGGTGGGGAAGGGGGAAGAAGAGGGGATGGGATGAATGTAATACAACAACAATAAAATAAAAATAAGAAGATGCAATTCATTTGGTACAAAATTCACTGCTTTAACATATAGTTCAGTGATTTAAAAAGATATATTCACATTTTGCAGCTATCATCACAATCAATTTTAGAATATTTTATCACCCACAAGAAACTCTACCTTTTAGCTATCAACCACCATTTCTCCAAGCCCTACCCCCAGACATTGATGATCACTAATCTGCTTTCTCTGTCTATGGATTTGTTTATTCTGGACATTTCATAGAAATGAAATTGTCTGGCTTCCTTCACTTAGTATGTTTTCATGGTTCATTCATGTTGTAGCCTATATCAGTGTCCTTCCCTTTTAAGGCTGAATACCATCCCATTGTATGGAGGGGCCACATTTTATTTATCCAATTCATTTATGGACATCTGAATTTCATCTACTTGGAGGATATTATAAGTAAAAAGCTTATAAATGTTTTTACACAAGTTTTTATACAGGTGTATATTTTCATTACTTGTGAACATGTGCCTAGGATTGGAATTGCTAGGACATATCACAACACTCAATATTTAGCTTTTAAGGACCTTTCAGACAATTTTCCACAGTGGCTGTTCCATTGTATAAGAGTTACAACTTCTCAAGGTTCCAGCAAGATGGTGGAGGAGAAAGTGGAGCTACACCAATTTCCTCCCAGGTCACCTCTGGAATTACTTTTTTGGAGAAAAATTCAGCTGGAATTACTAATAGAACACCAGCTGGAAAGATGTCCTATAACCACAGACAGAACAGAAGAGGACACTCATTACAATGTGATTGGTAGGAATCACAGAAATGCAAGAGGGCTGGCTGGGCCCTGACTGGAGGCAGCAGCCAAAGGGATGGAGCCTGGGGCTCCACCTGAGAAGGGTGGGTTCTAGTCCCCTAGCTGGGTTTCCCAGTCTACAGTAACAAAGCAGAAAGTAGAGCAGCAACCAGCTGAGTAGGGCAGAAAGCTGCGGAATTTACTAGCGTAAGAAAATGATGGATACAGAGAACTATTAGGGTGACCACAAAGAAAATACACTGGCACCCACCAACCCTGGGCTCCAGTGGAGGGAGGGCAGAGAGGACTAGAGACATGTGGGGGAAGAGTTTGTGGTGGTGGCTTAGACGAGAGAAGTGGGAAAACAGCTGTGGGTATCCCGGTGCTGACTCATCACCCACACCTCCGTTGCACTGCGCTGCGCCAAGCAGCTTCCATCTGAGGGTTCCTCATAGCCCCACCCACTGGAAGCAATCTGCCCCACCCAGCGGTGCCTGAGCCTGGCACCTGATCAAAATTCTTTGACTTACATCTAAATAAACCTCTCCTGCCCTGCCCTGTCTAATCATAGATACAATAGTTGACACCTGAAGAGGTATCTCTTGCCCAGCACAGCCTAGGACTGGTGTCTGATTACAAACTCTCTGATTTACAGCAGGGTCAGTCAGTCAGCCCTGCACGGTCATGTAAGCCTGGTGGCTGGTCGTAGATTAATTGCTTTGCAACTGAGTCAGTTATACATCCCAGCAACATGTGGGCCTCGCAGGTGATTACAGACTCTTTGATTTACAACTAGGTCAGGCAGTCAGCTCCACATAGTGGCAAGGGAGCCTGGTGGTGGATCGCAGATTCATTGGATCACAAATGAGTTGGTTTGTCCTGCCCAGTATTCCCTGGAACAGGAAGCTGATCACAAACACATTGGATTACAATAGAAACTTTCAGTCTAGCACAGTGGCCCCTTAGACTGGCAGCTGATCACAGATTCATTGGATTACAATATAATCTTTCAGTCAAACCCAGTGCCACCTGAGCCTGGTGGCTAATCACAGACTCATTGGATTACAGTTGAACCTTGCTGTCTAGCCCAGCAGATCTTGAGCCTGGTGGACAAACACAGATTCATTGGATTACAATTGGATCTTGCTGCCAAGCCCAGTTGCACTTGAACCTGGTGGCTGATCAATTGGTTTACAATTGAAACTGTCTAGCCCAGCAGGGCCTGAGTTTAGTAGCTGATTCATTGATTTACAACTGAAATGGTTTGTCACCCTGAGCTGCATCTGAGCCTGGCAGTGGATCACATACCAATAGGATTACAACTAAATAAATCCTTCCAGCCTAGCAGTTCCTTATCTGGCAGCTGGTCACAGTCTGATTGGATTACAACAAAACTGAAAAATGGGAAGAAAAAGAAACAGTCCATTACCAAAAGGAAAGGAGGAATCCTCAGAAAGATCACTAAATGAAACAGAGGCAAGCAAACTATCAGTTATTGAGTCCAAAATAGTGATGATAGAGAAGCTCAATGAGCTCAAAGAAAACTACAAACAACTTCATGGGAACTACAAACAACTCCAGGGGAACTATGAAGAACTCCAGGGAAGCGACAAGGAACTTACTGAGAACTACAACAGCATGAAAAAGGACATAGAAACTATCAATAACACCCAGGAGAAAATGAAGAATGCAATTTGTGAATTGAAGAATACAGAAAAAGGAATCAACAACAGGCTAGAGGAAGCAGAGGATTGGATCAGTGAGCTGGAAAGCAACACAGAAAAATATTACGAGACAATGCAAGAGAATTAAAAAAGGCTGAACAAGGATGAAGAGGTTTTAAGAGAGCTGCAGGACAACATGAAACAAGCAACAACAGACACCCAAAATGGAGAAAAAAAGAGTCAGTCCATCACCAAAAGGAAAGGAAGAATCCTCATAAAGATCACTAGATGAAACAGAGGTAAGAAAACTATCACATATGGAATTCAAAATAATGAAGATAGAGTAGCCTAGTAAGCTCAGCCAGCTCAAAGAAAACTATAAACAATTCCAGGAGAACTACAAAGAAATCCAGGGAAGCTACCAGTCAGTTACGGAGAACTACACCAACATTAAAAAGGACTTAGCAACTATCAGTAAGAGTCAGGAGGAAATGAAGAATTCAACTTCTGAATTGAAGAGTACAGTAGAAGGAATCAACAGTAGGCTAGTGGAAGCAGAGGATTGGATCAGTGAGTTGGAGGACAACATAGAAATATATTCCAAGACAATGCAAGAGAATGAAAAAAGGCTGAACAAGGATGAAGGGGTTTTAAGAAAGCTGCAGGACAACATGAAACCCAATAATATCTGTATCATAAGGATACCAGAAAGAGAAGAGAAACAAGGAATGGAAAACCTGTTCAGAAAGATAATGATAGAGGCCCTGGCTGGTGGCACAGTGGGGCCAGCTTGGGAACCCAAAGGTCACTGGTTCGATTCCCCAGCCAGGGCACATAACCAGGTTGCAAGCTAGGTCTCCAGCCAGTTCTGTAGCTGGAGGCAAGTGAAAGGAAAGCATACATTGATGTCTCTCTCCCTCTCTGCCTCTCTCCCTTATCCTCTCTCAAAAATAAATAAATAAATAAATAAATAAATCTTAAAAAAGAAATCTTCCAAAGCACAAGAGCCCAGACAAGAGGGCTACATAGGTGAATTCTACCAATCATTTAGAGAAGAACTAACTCCTATTCCTTCTCAACCTGTTCCAAAAAATTCAACAAAAGGGAAGACTCCCAACCTCTTTATATGAGGCCAATATCATTCTAATCCCAAAACCAGGTCAAGACACAACTAAGATAGAAAACTATAGGCCAGTATCTCTGATGAACATAGATGCTAAGACTCTCAACAAAATATTCACAAACCAGATCTGGCGATACATTAAAAAGATCATACACCATGATCAAGTGGGTTTCATCCCAGGGATGCAAGGATGGTACATTTCCAAATCAATTAAATGTAATACACCACATAAACAAAATGAAACACAAAAACCATATGATCATATCAAGAGATGCTGAAAAAGTATTTGATAAAGTACAGCAATCATTTATGATAAAAACACTCAGCAAAATGGGAATAGAGGGAGCATACCTCAAATAAATGCCATATATGAGAAAACTAAAGCCAACATGATACTCAATGGGCAAAAGCTAAAAGCTTTCTTACTAAGATAAGAAACAAGACAAGGCTGTCCACTCTCTCCACTTCTGTTCAACATGGTCTCGGAAGTTCTAGACTTAGCTATCAGAGAAGAAAAAGGAATCAAAGGTATCCAAATGGGAAAGGAGGAAGTCAAACTGTCATTATTTGCAGATGACATGATAGTGTACATACAAAACCCAATAGACTACACCAAAAACCTACTCTACCTAATAAACGAATTTATCAAAATAGAAGGATATCAACTCAATATTCAGAGATCAAAAGCATCTTTGTATACCAACAAAAACATCAGAGATAGAAGAAAAAAACAAATCCCATTAACCATAGAAATGAGAAAAATAAAGTACTTCGGAATCAACCAAGGAGGTAAAAGATCTGTACTCAGAAAACTACAGAACATTGAAGAAAGAAATTAAGGAAGATACAAATAAATGGAAGCATATACCATGTTCATGGATGGGAAGAATTAACATCATTAAAATGTCCATACTACCCAAAGCAATCTACATATTCAATGCAATCCCAATTTAAATACCAATGACAGACTTCACAGAAAGAGAAAAAATTCATCAAAAATTTATATGGAGCCACAAACACCCACAAATAGTCACAGAACTCCTGGAAAGAACAAGGTAAGAGGAATCACAATACTGGACATCAAACTATCCTACAAGGCTACTGTCATCAAATCAGTCTGATACTGGCATAAGAATAGACATATAGATCAATGGAACAGAATAGAGAGCCCAGAAATAAACCCAGGACTCCATAGTCAAGTAATATTTGACAAAGGGGTAAGGAACATAAAATGGAGTAAAAGCAGTCTCTTCAACAAGTGGTGTTGGGAGAACTGGACAGCAACATGCAAAAAGATAAAACCAGACCACCAACTTACACCATACACCAGAATAAACTCAAGATGGATAAAGGACTTAAACATAAGCATTACCACCATAAAGGTCCTGGAGAAAAATATAGGCAGTAAACTTTTGGATATCCTATGCAGAAATATGTTTATGGATACTTCCCCAAGGACAAAGGAAATGAAAGAACAAATAAACAAATGGGACTCTATTAAACTGAAAAGTTTCTGTTCAGCTAAAGAAAACACCAGTAAAATTCAAAGGGAACCAACTGTATGGGAAAACATATTTGCTAACGATACCTCAGACAAGGGTTTGATCTCCAAAATATATAAAGAACTAATGTGACTCAACACCAGGGAGACAGACAGCCCAATTACAAAATGGGCAAAGGACCTGAACAGACAACTGACTGAGGGAGACGTACAAAGGGCCCAAAGACATATGAAAGAATGCTCAACATCACTAGTCATCAGAGAGATGCAAATTAAAACCACAATAAGATACCACCTCACCCCTGTCAGAATGGTCATCATCAACAAATCAACAAAGAACAAGTGTTGGTGAGGATGTGGGGCAAAGGGAACCCTTGTGCACTGTTGGTGGGAATGCAGGCTGGTGCAGCCACTATGGAAAACATTATGGAGTTTCTTTAAAAAACTAAAATTGAAACTGCCTTTTGATTCAGCAATTCCACTACTAGAACTATACCTGAAGAACCCTGAAACACCAATTCATAAGGACCCAAGTACCCCTATGTTTGTAGCAGTGCTATTTACAATAGCCAAGTGCTGGAAACAACCTAAATGTCCATCAGTGGATGAATGCATCAAAAACTTCGGTATATTTACACAATGGAATACTATACAGCAGAAAGAAAGAAGAACTTCTACCGTGTGCAACAACATGGATGGAACTGGAAAGTATTATGCTTAGTGAAATAAGCCAGTCAGTGAAAGACAAATACCATATGATCTCACCCATTACAGGACAATAATGAACAAAATAAGCAAAGAAGCAAAACCGAACCAGATACATGAATATAATGAATAGACCTTCAGTGGGCAGAGGGTAGGTGGTGGGATCAGGAGGAGGCAAAGAAAGGGAGCAGTTTAGTCAAGGAACTAGCATGGAAGAACCCTGGACATGGATGAGTGGGACTGACTTTGGCGGGGAGTGGGTTGGTGGGCAAGGGGACAGAGGGGAGTAAAAAGGGGATGCATGTAATACAACAACAATAAAATTAAATTTAAAAATAAGGTGCATAAATTTACCCTAAACATCTGGTGTGTATTATTCTAAAATTAGTCAAGGCAGGGCAAGTTTCAAAGGATATAATGCATTCCTCAAGGCCTAAATCCCCCCAAGACTCCTTGGTGCTGATATGAAATGTGCCAGCCTCCTGCATTCCTGGTTTTCTGGTCAAGTCTTACAGTCCTATCTCTCCAGGTCTTGCTTGTGCAGGGTCATACCTATTCTCATATACCACACTAAGTGGTCCCCAATACAGTAGATTTTGGGCTGTTCCGTATTCATTTTCATTTATTTCTAGAAACTTTTTGATTTCTTCTTTGATCTCATTGTTTCCCCATCCATAACTTAATAGCATGTTATTCAGTCTCCATGCACTACAATGTTTTTGAAATTTTCCCTTGCGGTTGGTTTCTAGTTTCAAGCCATTGTGATCTGAGAAGATCCTTGGTATGATTTCAATTTTCCTATATTTTTGGAGGCTTGTCCTGTGACCTACCATGTGGTGTATCTTTGAGAATGTTCCATGTGCATTTGAAAAGAATGTGTATTTGGCTTCTTTGAGGTGAAAAGTTCTGTATATATCAGTTAAGTTAATTTCATCTAAAATATTGTTCAATGCCACAATATCCTTGGTGTTTTTTTCTTTGCTTGGAAGGTTTGTCCGTTGTAGTTAGTGGGGTATTAAAATCCCCTAATAGTTTATTGCTGTCTATCCTTATTGAAGTCCTTCAAGACTTTTCTTTTATATTTGTGTGCATATATGCTTACAAGGGTTATATCTTCTTGTTGGATTGTTCCCTTAAGTATTATGAAATGTCTTTCTCTGAATCAATTAATGGCCTTCATTGTAAAGTCTATTTTGTCTGAAATAAATATTGCTACCCTAGCCTATTTTTCACATTCAGTTGCTTGAAATATGTTTTTCCTTCACTTCACTTTCAGTTTGTGTCGATCTTTTGTTGTGTCTTGGGTCTCGTTGACAGCATGTATGTGTGTCATGTTTTCTTATCTAGTCAGCTACCCTATGTCTTTTGATTGGCTCATTTAATTTGTTTACATTTAAGGTTATTATTGACAGAATTGCATTTTCCCCCTTTATACCTGTGCTCCCATCTGTCTCTCCCTGTTTCTTCATCTTTTTAAACCAGACTCTAGCGTCCCTTGCAATGCTCGTTTGGTAGAAATGTATTACTTTAGGTTTCTTTTGTCTGGGAAACTCCTTATTTCATCTTCCATTTTGATTGTGAGACTTGTTTGGTAGAGTATTCTTCATTGAAGTCCTTTGTTTTCCATTACTTGGAATATATTTTACCATTCCCTTCTGGCTTGTAGTGTTTCTGTTGAGTAATCATTTGATAACTATATCAGAGCCCCCTGGTACATTATTAGCTGTTTCTCCCTTGATGCTTTTAGGATTCTCTCCTTGTTATTGAAATTTTCTATTTAAATTATGATGTGTCTTGAGTAGGTCTGTTTGAGTTCATCTTCATTGGGACCCTTTGTGCTTCCTTAACTTGAGTGATGCTTTCTCTCATCAAGTTAGGGAAGTTTTGAATCATTACTTTTTCAAACAGGTTTTCCATCGCTTGTTTCTCATCTCCTGGTTTCCCTTTGGTAGGGATATTATTGCATTTCATGTTGCCAATTAGGCTCTCTTAAAAACTCTTCATTCTTTTCCAGTCTTTTTTCATTTTGTTGCACTGTCTTGGAATATTTTCCTACATGTTCTCTAGCTTGCTGATCTGATCCTCTGCTTCCTCTACCCTGCTTTTGATTCCTTCTACTCTCTTCTTCAATTTGGAGATTGTAGTCTTCATTTTCTCCTGGCTATTATTAATGGTTTCCTTTTTAATGCTGGTGTAGTTCTCAGTAAGTTTCTTGTAGCTTTCCTGGGGCTCTTCTTAGTTCCTCTGAAGCTGTTTCTAGTTTCCCTGGAGTTTTTTGTAGTTTTCTTTGAGCTCATTGAGCTTCTCTATCATCGTTTTGAATTTCACATCTGATGGTTTCTTTGCCTCTATATCATTTAGTGATCTTTCTGGTGATTCCTCCTTTTCTTTCAGCAATGAACTTTGTTTTTTACACGTTTTTAGGTGTGTCTTCTTGTTTATATTTTTAGATTGGGCTTTTATTTTTGAGTTCCTGACTTCGTGATATGACCTTCTGTCATGTAGAGGTGCACTTTCTTTACTTCCTCGATTCACTTCTGGTGACATCAGATCATGTCATAATCTGGGCCAAGTCAGCCTGTTGGAGCCAACCAGAAATCTATTGTCTTTGTTGGTGCCCTTCATTATTTGTTCCAATTGATCTGTGCACTGGTATCAGGTGTAGGCACTCCAGGACAGGGCCAATTAATTCAGTTGTAATCCAATCAATCTGTGGTCAGCAACCAAGTTTAGACACTGCTAAATTGAACAGATTGATTCAATTGTAATCCAATGAAACTGCAATCAGCTGCCAGGCTTAGGCACTGCTGGGCAGGACAGATTAATTCAGTTGTAAGTCAGTGAATCTGTGATAAGGTGCCAGAGTCAGGTACCGCTGGGTGGGACATACTGATTCCAGTGGATGGGGCTATGAGGACCCTCAAGGAGAAGCCTTTGGCTTAGTGTAGTCTGCCTAATTTATGGGGTTGAGTCAGCACTAGGACATTGTGAGCTGCTCCCTCTTTTTTCTCCTCCAAGTCACTGCTCCAAAATCTCCTTAAGTGTCTCTAGTCCACTCTGCTATCCCTCCAACAGAGCCCAGGTTAAGCAGGTGCTAATTTATTTCTGTTTGTGGTCACTTTAATAATTCTCTGTCTCTAGGGCTTGCAGGTTAGCAAACCACCCCCCTTTTTTTTTTTTTTTTTTTTTTTGCTTTTCGCAGCTGGGTGATGTTTGGCTCTCAGCTGTGTTGCTGCAGGCTGGGAAGCCCATTTGAGGGTGTGGAACACACCTTTTTCCAGGTGGAGCCCTTGCCTCCATCCCTTTGGCTGCTGCAATCAATAAGAGCCAGCCAGTGCTCTCGCATCTCCCCATTTCCTACCAGTCACATTGTGATGAAGTGTCCTCTTTTGTTCTATCAATAGTCATAAGGCTTCTTTCCAGCTTGTGTTCTTTTGGTTTTTCCAGATAAATATTTTCGAATTAAGTTGTAATTCCAGAAGGGCCATGGGAGGAGACTGCAGTAGCTGGACTTATTCCTCCACGATCTCTGTCCCCTGTAATTAATTTAATAGAAAATAATGGGTGCTGTTTATGATGTAGAGAAGTTGTAACACATTTCTTTATTTTTTTCCTTTATTTATTATTAATTTAATTTTATTGTTGTTGTATTACATCCATCCCCTTTTTGCACCCCTCTGTCCTCTATCCCACCGACCCATTCCTCCCCAAAGTCAATCCCACCTGTTGTCCATGTCCATGGTTCCTTCATACTAGGATCTTATCTAAACAGCTTCCCATCCTTGCCTTTTTCTCCCCTTCCCCCCAAACCCCTTCACCCTGCCCACTGAACATATATATGGTTCAGTGAACATATATGAACATATATATGGTTCAGTGAACCATATATCTGGTTCAGTTTTGCTTGTTGTTAGTTTTCTCCATTATTGTCCTGTAATGGGTGAGATCACATGGTATTTCTCCCTCACTGATTGGTTTATTTCACTAAGCATAATACTTTCTAGTTCCATCTATGTTGTTGCAAAGGTTAGGAGTTCCTTCATTCTTTCTGCTGTGTACTATTCCATTGTGTAAATAGACTAAAGTTTTTTGATCCAATCATTCACTAATGGGCACTTAGGATGTTTCCAGGACTTGGTTATTGTAAATAGTGCTGCTATAAACATAGGTGTACATAGGTTCTTATAAATTGGTGTTTCAGGATTGTTCAGGTTTAGTCCCAGTAGTGGAATTGCTGGATCAAAAGGCAATTGCATTTTTAGTTTTTTGAGGAAGCTCCATACTGTTTTCCATACTGGCTGCACCAGCCTGCATTCTCACCAACAATGCACCAGGGTTCCCTTTTCCTTATATCCTCGACAACACTTGTTGTTTGTTGAATTGTTGATGATGGCCATTCTAACAGGAGTGAGGTGGTACCTTATTACGGTTTTAATTTGCATCTCTCTGATGACTAGTGATGTTGAGCATTCTTTCATATGCCTTGGGGTCCTTTGTATGTCTCCCTCAGTGAGTTGTCTGTCCAGGTCCTTTGCCCATTTTTTATTTGGGCTGTCTGTCTCTGTGGTGTTGAGTTGCATTAGTTGTTTATATATTTTGGAGATCGGACCCTTGTCTGAGGTATCATTGGCAATTATGTTTTCCCATACAGTTGGTTCCCTTTGAACATTGCTGATATTTTCTTTAGCTGAACAGAAACTTTTCAATTTGATATAATCTCATTTATTGATTCGTTCTTTTATTTCCTTTGCCCTTGGTGAAGTATCAGTAAATATATTTCTGCATAGGATATCCAAAAGTTTACTGCCTATATTTTTCTCCAGGACCTTTATGCTGGCACTGCAAATGTTGAAATCCTTTATCCATCTTGAGTTTATTTTGGTGTATGGTGTAAGTTGGTGGTCTAGTTTTATCTTTTTGCATGTTGCTGTCCAGTTCTCCCAACACCATTTGTTGAAGAGACTGTTTTTACTCCATTGGATGTTCCTTCCCCCTTGGTCAAATATGAGTTGACCATAGAGTCCTGGGTTAATTTCTGGGCTCTCTATTCTGTTCC